>CM035428.1:96727902-96732902 GCA_020310875.1 Ceratopteris richardii | reverse complement strand
CTGGTAAGCCTTGACAGGGGCTTAGCAATTTCTGAATACATCCTAATGAATCTTCTGTGATACCCTGCATGGCCCAAGAAACTTTGCACTTCCTTTGGGTTTTGTGGAATTGGCATAGAAAGAATAGCTGTAACCTTTGCAGGGTCAACAGTTATGCCTTCAGCAGATACTATGTGACCAAGAAGAGTGCCCTTAGTGACCAAAAAGTGACATTTATCAGGATTCAATTTCAAACCTGTTTTGAGACATTGCTCAAAAATTTCTTTTAGATTTTCCAAATGGTCATGGAAATCTTGAATTGCTGCTCTTCTATCTGTACCTGAAAATACTGAAAAGTCATTCATGAAAATGCGTAGAAAGGTTGTTAACCATTTGCCCAATATCAGATACATCGTTCTATTAAATGAAGCTGGTGCATTCTTCAAACCAAAAGCCATTCGAGTATAGACATAAGTGCCCCAGGGAGTGACAAAGGCTGTTTTGTCCCTATCATCAGGATGGATCACTATCTCATTGTAGCCACTAAAACCATCCAAGAAACTATACAAAGTGTGACCAGCTACTTCCTCAAGTACTTGCTCTGTGAAGGGCTGAGGAAATCCATCTTGAACAGTCACTTTATTCAAAGCACGAAAATCAACACATACTCTTATTTTTCCACTATTTTTCTTGGGTACAATAACCATGGAAGAAAGCCACCTGGAATGTTCTACTGGAACAATTATACCGGCTTCTTCTAGCTTTGTAATTTCTGCTTTTATAGCCTCTGCATATTTCGGATTGAGTCGATATGGTCTACTTCTTACTGGCGCAGCTCCCTCAACTAAGGGTATCCGATGTAACCCGAGCTCTTCTGGTATCCCTGTTAGATCTTTGTAGGACCATGCGAAGACACTTTTATAAGTAAAAAGCAAAGAAGTTACCTTCTGTAGCAAGAGAGGATAATACCACAACCATGATGCCAAATGGACCATTTGAGGGTTCTCTTCATCCCCTAAATTTACTTCTTGAACCAATGTTTCAGGATTGGTTCTGCTTGAGAAATCACCTCCACTATATGCAGGAGTGGATTTTAATTTATATTCTGCAACATGTTCTTTCATCCATCCTTGAGGTATATCTGTAAAAGGAAGATCTTCTCTGCTCTTAGGTTCATAATCTTCCTTCTCTGATACTTTTATATTGGTTGCCTCCTTAAAGCTTGTATTTTCCTTCAATTGCTCATTCTCCAACATCTTGTGGTCTTCATTGCCCTTTTCTGTAATTTCCATATCTACAACTTCTTCCTCAATTTCATTGATCTCCACTGTGCAACACTCTGCACTTCCCATCATCCAATTTAACAATGTATCATCTTCTTGGGGTAGAGAGGGCATTACCTGAGTATCCACAGTATATCCAGTGGTTTTTCCTCAATCAAATCCTTCTTCCAAGTGTTGCAGTTGGCTATTGGTGCTTGTTGAAATCCATAGTTTATTTTTCCCCCAATCTTGCAAAGCTTTCGCTTGTCTCAGCGAAGGTCTCCCCAGGAGCAAAGGATAGGAAGTCTCCTGTGGAAGTGCAATAACAACAAAATCTAAAAGAAAGTGGCAGCCCTGTACTACCATCAATACTTTTTCAATAATGCCAAGTGGTGCAACCCGATGTTGATCTGCTAATGTAACCGTGAATGGTGCCAACTTGGTGGGGCTCAATTTCAGCTTCTTCATTGTAAAATCTGGCATTAAATTGATACCAGAGCCTCCATCTATGATCACACCTGTGAGAGCTTCATCCTTTATACAAACAGTTAATCTTGAGCTTTGGTAGTCTGCTAAGGGTGCAGGGGGAAAATCAACCATGAAACCATCTATACTAGGTGATTGGACCAAGTGAGCAGAGTGTATAATCTTCAGTAAGTCACTTCTTATTTTTGAACCCATCCTTATAAGTTCATATAGACTAACCTTGTGATGAATACCTTTCAAGATCTGTTCAATGTTTACCTCCTGAGTGTTTTCTTGCAGACTTGTTGGTTGGCCCTTTAGAGAAGTAGTCATCTTTTTATAAGCTCCTTCAATTTGTGCTTGGTCCTTCCATCCAGACTCCTTTTCTTCCTCTTTATCCTGATATCCTTGTTGTTCATCTCTCTGGGTTGCAGCTGCTTGCCTAGCTCTAGTCATCATGGGCATTGCAGAGGATGAAACAACATAAGTCTGAGTGGTTTTTCCTTCTTCATGTGGAGATACTGCAATCATATGAATAGGAGCAGGACGACCTCTTGGGCAATCTTTGGTATAATGATCCTTGGCCTCTGGACAATGTTGACAAGGAGGTGCATCTTCTGGGAGGGAACACCTATTTTGCATGTGGCCGTACTCACCACAACGATAGCACATCAAAGGTCTATTATACCTAGGCTTTGCAGGCCGATTCTCCTCTCTATTAGATGTAATTGAAGTACTAGCATAGTATGAATCCAAAGTTTGAGGGTTACTTCTTTGCTGTGTACCCTTGAGGTAGTAGCAATCTCTAGCTTCATGACCGTCTTTTCCACAAAATTGACAGCTTACCTTGTTAGGGCAATTAGCATTGGAATGTCCATTGTTGTTACATATCGTGCACCAAATTTGTCTCCTTATATCTTGTGTGGTCTTCAAATCTTCTAACTCACGGCGAAGTTGGGCTACTTCATCATCCGTGCGTCGCAGTGGTGGCAAGACCTTCTCTTCTTGTTGATTTTGTTGCATTTTTAATGTCTCCAGTTCCCTCCTTAGTTGCTCAATAGGATCCAGGTCTGCAGCATACTTAGGTTGTGTATCCCCTTCAAAATGTTGCCTTGCTTCTTCAATGCGTGATGCTGCTGCAACAAAATCATTGAGGGTCGCATCCAATCTAAGAGATTCACAAAGCTTCTGCTGAGATGACCTAGGCAGAGCCTTTTCGATCCACTTTTTAACCAAAAAGTCACCTGGAGCATGTGATAGACGTGCAACAAGTGCTTTTGTTCTAGTGTGAAGTTCATGAAAAGATTCACCTGATCTTAGCTTCCAATTCTCTAGCTGATCTAAAGCTCTTTCTGAGGAATCACTTGGTCGGAATGTCTGTGAGAATGCCGCCTTCAGAGCCTCCCATGTAGTGAAATAGCCATCTGCATATTGACTATACCATTTATCTACAAGACCCTCCATTGTGGATGGAAAAAGTGCCAACATTGCATCCTCTCTATTCTGCAGACCTCGTCCACGACATAAAGGGATGAATCTCCTCACATGATCATCGGCATCCTCATAAGCTTGTCCCTTGAAGGTAGGGAATTTGATGTTTAATCTGGAGAGCAAATGAGAGAGGTCCTCCATTTGTACTGGTGTTTCTTCGGACGTATTTGAGGAGAAGTCTAGGGTTCTCCTATACCTCTCTTTTGACAATGGTGTCGTACCCAAATCAATAGATAAATTTAGGGAGGGCAGAGGGGAGGTAGACTCACTAGCCGTGGTTATTGCTAACTTGTTAAGGCTCCTCCGAACACGAAGAGACTCCTTATCTGCTCGTGTATGGGTCATGTACCTACTTGCCAATGTAATAGGGCAAAAATTACCTCTCACAAAAATGCAAAGGTCCCACCGTGCGTGCCAAACTGTAGAGGAGGTACTGGGGTATCCTGCTTTTAACAAAAGTAGAGAATGAAGATTAATCACATCCAGTACGTCACCTACTCAAGGGGGGTTCTCTTTAGGGAAGTATACCCTTTAACATTTCTGTGAGCAGGCAGATAACAAGGATTGCGCAGAGTGGTAAATACTTCAGAAAATGTGGACAACCAATGACCAAGGAAAACCATATACTTCTTGATTCGAATCAAATGATTACAAGATTTGTCCAAGAAATGCCCAAGACTAATGCTCAGAGCTTCCTTGCACTCTATGCAGACAAACACTGTCAGTCTGTGCAGACAACGCACTTCAATACCAGTAGAGGAGAATTTCTCAATAGAATAGAGCTTAACAACCACACTGACTCACAGAAAAGAACAAAATCCAAGCCACTCTCTTACACTATAGTGCTCATAGCCCTCCACTGATAAGCCTACCCTCTGTATCCTCACTACAGAGTAGCTCCTACAATAGGCTTGAAACCACACAGTGCAAGAGAGGTCTTCTGCACGTATGTACGAACCACTGTATCTCTCCAAAATTGTACCCCAATGAGCACAAATCCATTGTTTTTATAGGCCCCAATAGGCCAAGAGGGCCTTACTTCACGTCCACTGATCACGCTCCGGTGGATTGCCCAAAATTGAAGGGGTAGGTCAATTATTCGCTTGATTTGAATTGGATCCACAAAAATAGGTACTCGCCGTGAATGGTTGGCGTGCAATAGCCTTTTTTTTTTTTGACTTTTATCTTTTACCCCTTATAACCATAAAGTCTTTTAAAATTACTTCCGTCAAGCCCATTTAGAGACCAATCTCCTGCCTTGGAAGTGATGTATGACCTCAAATTCCCCACTTAGATATTTGCTTCAAACATGCAGAGTAAATGACTATGTGAGGGAAATCATTTCCCCACCATCATGTGTAGCACCTTTTGAGCTCCAGTAAAAGTTTGCCATCTTCGATATGCCAAGGCACCCTTCTTCTGCAGCTTCCATGTTGCCACAAGCCTTGACCTTATGGTGCATAGTCTTGAGAGTATGCTTGACTTCGAGAATTGAGTTCTTTGAGTTGTACATCTGAATAGCGTGTGTGTGTGGGTGTGTGTATTGCATGTGTGAGGGTGTGGGGGTGTGTGTATTGCATGTGTGAGGGTGTGGGGGTGTGTGCATGTGGGGGGGTGTGAGTAAGAATGTGTCGGTATGTGGATGTGTGTATATGTATTGGTGTATGTGTGTGAGGATGGGTGTGTATGTGCAAGTGTGTGTGTGTGCACGTGGGTGTGTGTGTGATTGTGTGGGTGTGTGTGTATATGAATGATTGTATGTGCATGTGAATGTACGCATGTGTGCATGTATGTGTAAACGTG
>CM035428.1:96425402-96722902 GCA_020310875.1 Ceratopteris richardii | reverse complement strand
CTGCTCAATATCAGCTCTCTCATCAACAAGTGCATCATGTAAATCTGCATCAGAAATGGAATGATCTGCATCATCATATGAAACCTGCAAAGGCTGAGAAGTTGCCTCATTAGGACCAGCACTAGCCTGTCCACCTGTAAAAAGAGGCATCAAAGTATCATACATGTCTTTGGAGCTAACAGATGTCTCCTTAGTACATGAAAGCAATGGCTGAATAGCATCTTCCACAGAGACAACATCACGGCTAACCAGAATGCGTTTAGTCTGTGGATGATACAGACGATAGCCTTTACTTTCAGAACTGTACCCAACAAAAATACATTTTACTGCCTTATCATCCAATTTTCTTCGATGTTGTTCAGGCACTAATGCATATGCCAAACAACCAAAAACACGCAGATGAGCAACAGATGGCTTGCGGTCATGCCAAGCCTCATATGGAGTGATAGACTGCAGTGCTTTAGTGGGACACCTGTTCAGTACATATGCTGCACACATGACAGCCTCAAGCTAGAAACTATGTGATAAAGCCTGACTTTTGACCATGCACCTCGCCATCTCCATGAGTGACCTGTTCTTTTATTCAGCAACTCCATTCTATTGAGGTGTATACGGCACTGTACACTGGTGTTTTATCCCACGTTTAGCTAGAAATGCATTAAAATTTGAAGACATATATTCCCCCCCTCGATCAGAACGGAGGGTGCCCATTTTACATGCTGATAGATTTTCAGCCAAAACCAAAAACTGTTTGAAGCACATGAACACTTTGGACTTTGCTTTGAGTGGATATACCCATGCATGCCTGGAAAAATCATCAATGAAAGTCATGAAGTAAAGGTATTTTCCAAAAGAGGGTGTCTGCATAGGACCACATACATCACTATGTACAAGCTTCAATTTCTGCATAGCCCGAGCTGAACCATCTTTTGGAAAGGAAGAACGCTGCATTTTGCCCAAAATACAGCCTTCACAAACATGTTTTCCTGGTGCCTCAAGTTTGGGCAAAGAGGACACCATTTCAGATTTCTGTAGGCGTAACAAACTAGCAAAATTCAGATGACCAAAGCATGCATGCCAGAGCTTTGCATCTGACAAAGCCTCAGAATCATGAAATGCACATGCCGAATCATTCATAGATCTTTCAAAGTCTATTTTATACAGCCCACGACATAAAATGCCAGAAGCAATAATCACATCGCCATTTGAGAGATCATGGACTGTACACCTGTCATCAACGAATTTCACAACCAAGCCAATCCTGGCTAATGTAGAAACTGATAACAGGTTCTTTTTGATCCCTGACACAAATAAAGCATCTGACAAAGTGAAAGAACTACCATCAGCAGTAGTCAGAATGATCTTACCAACTCCCATAACAAGATAAGAGGAGTTATTGGCGCATGTGACAGTATTCCCTGTAGGGGCAGGCTCTAGTGAAGAGAAGAAACTGCGCTGTGAGGTAATATGTTTGGTCGCCCCACTGTCAAAGTACCAAACATCTGAGTCTACTACAGACATGCACTGATCATGAGAAGATGGGTCAAAACTGCAGACAGTAGTAAACACCCATTCTTCTTCCTGCACAAGATTTGCAGACTCTGTTTTTGGTGTAGAGGCCTCTGCAACAACCATTCCAGCCTCTTTCTTCTTTGCCTCTTTAGCAGCCAATTTTGGACAGTTCTTTATAATATGATCATTTCCTTTACAGTACTTGCAGAACAATTTCTGCTTTTCTGATTTCTTCTCATCTTTATCCTGGTTCTTCGATTGTGCAGCATTTGCAGATTTCTGCTTACTAGTAGAAGAGCTCCATTTTCCTTTGCCCTTCTGACTAGCCAGGAAAGCTTGATCTGCAACACGCATAATGGACCTGTTCTGCCTCGTCTGATCTTCCTACAACAGAACAAAGACTAATTCCTCAAATGACAAGGCATTCAGATTGCCTTTCATCATCAACCGAAGAGTAGAGGCAAAACTCTGATATGAATCAGGAAGAACATTCAGAACGGTCTGCACAAGTGAGCTATCTGGTACAACCTCATCAGCAGAAATCAATTGTTCCTTCAGGTCTTTGATCTTTGTAAGAAAACTGTCCATAGAATCACCTTCATTCATGTGCTCACTCTCCAACTGTTTTCGGAGGTAAGCAACACGAGCCTCATTCCTAGCTTGGTAAAATATGGTAAGTGTATCCTAAGCATCCTTAGCTGTTCTGCAAGAGCGAATATGAGGAATAATGGCATGTTTGACAGACAAAGCTATCAATGCATGTGCCTGGGCATCTCTGCAATCCCAACGAATCTGCTCTGCAGTAGGTGCAATAGAAACAGCAGCACAAACAGGAAGCTGCGGAATATCATCTTCGACACCATCTTCATCAGCTCCAACACCTATATTTGCAGTACTTGTCGTTACAGGTGTAATAGGACGTCTTTCAACACCCTGCACAATTTTCCACAATCCTTTTGCAACCAGTACATGTCGCATCATATAAGCCCATAATGGGTAGTTGGTACCATCCAACTTATCCTCAACAGCCAACATACGGAATACATCACTGCTTTCAGCCATGGCCGGTGACTAAAATACCTTGATGCAAAAAATTGACTATATCTCAAAAAGTTGAATGGAACTGCCCAAACGAGTTCTGCTAGACCTGTAGCAGACTTCGAGACGCTTAAACTGGCGAACAGAAACTGGTATATACCTTTGGCACAAAAGGACGTAATAGCCTGCACAAGCGCTGTGATAGTGCGTTCGGAGTGTTTTGATCTCGGAAACACCCTGAGTATGCTCACCAAATTTCGTGCGAATCTGAGACTGCAAACGGAGGAGTGTCGATGGTGCCCTAGAAGAAGCGACGACCTGCTTTGATACCAATTGTTGGAGATAGACGTCTGCGGAAGCACGCGAACAACACAAGGAAGAAGAAGAAGCTTGGAGCACAACACACAAGATTGAAATGCATTACTAGAGAATGTACAAAGATAAGTAGCCCATTAGGGCAATAGGTGTATATACAAGCCAGGGGAAAAAAAGCTCCTAAAGAGGGAAAAAAGTGCCCCGGCGGTCCTAGAGTGTTCACACACATCACTACCTAAATATATCAACATGATTTACGGTGATTTTCTTGCTGAAACTAATGCATAGGAGTTCTCAGGTTATTCCATGCACAACACTCATTTCTCGTCTAATTTTCCCCTTAACAATTCGACAAAAAGAAAACTCGTCTAATTTTCCCCTTAACAACTCATTTATCGTCTAATTTTTCCCTTAAAACTTTGAAAAATAGAAACCGTCAAAGTAAATTCACATTGAATCTTTTAGTATAAGAGTTGTATAAAAAATGTTATTTCAAATCAAGAGGAGACGTTCTCTTTAATCTGAGTCGTCTGAATTGCGATGGCTGTTCGTTTAATCAACAATTCAAAGTTTGGTTCAGATGGAAAGAAGTTCACTATCAGCTAACAGGGAAGGAAGAAAGTTCACTATTATTCCGAATTAGTTTTGTAATTAAAACTTATTTCATTAAAAACAGCTATGAAATTGGCAATTATTTTTCTAAACATAATCATTCCGAATTTTCGTGAGATCTTATATCTGTATTTCAAGGTACTTACTGTAAGAAGGGTTTATATGATTATATTTGCATTATCCATCGTAGGAAGGTAATAATGATCTGTTTCTTTGTTTTCTAAAGCAATTACAGGAAGTGTATTACATCTACTTCAATGTATGTTATTATGATGCAGACGGTAATGTGTAAGGAAATATTAGCTTATTAATGTGTGCTTTATCTTTCCTTGTGCTTTTCCTCTAAAACGTTGACAAGTCTTCGTATACTCTACTGAATCTTTTTCTCTTTTCTTAGCATCCTATTTTACGACATGACGGCATAGCTAATGATTCTTGCTTGGCCGAGAAGGTGGGATGCGTCTTTGCTTGGTCTGACGAAGGTTGGCTACCAATTTGAAGGAAGGAGCGTCTCCCCCTCTTTTGTTGGTGAAGAAGAAAGAGTTGCCATGACAACTGCGACAGCCATCTCTTCGTTCAACATCATGTTCTGCTTCTCCGTCACTTTGTAAGTTGACCTGCGCAGTCTTTCCGCAACATCATCATGATAATTTGAGGGCGTGAAGGCTCTGCGTGGCCTGTGCGCCACATCGTCGTCATAATTTGAGGGCATCATTTACTTCGTTTCCTCGGTGAAAGGAATGTGCTTCAGTTTTCTCGTGTGATAACAAGCTTCGTCCTTTCGAGACATCGTCGCTATAAGCAGCCGGAGTCGACGCGATAGGACGATCGATTGGAACCCGACGTAGCTCTGCTGCTTCAGCTGTAGTATTTTGATCATACTCTCCACCGGCAAGTTTCCTGAATGAGGGCATTGCCTTTTCCTTCTAGGACAACAAGCATCTTCGCCGCGCATCATGATAAATTCTTGATGTCGCCGACGCAGGATGGTCCGTGGCAATTGGACTTGTTTCAGATGCTCCGGCAGAATAATCACTTTCAGCAGATCGGCGTAGAAGTGTATTAATGACAAATGAGGCTAGACTGCCTTCGCTCAATCTACGGATGGTAGGCGCGGCACTATCCGACAGGCCTAGGATGTCCAGCAGCGACCCATTCTTCACCATCATCGCCATTAGTATTGTGAATCCTGTCCGACAACTGAAGCCCATAGCCGCGCAGCTTATCGGAAATAAACAGCGTCTCAAAGCTTCGAACAGAAGGGTATTGGTCGAGAGAGAGAGAGAGAGAGAGAGAGAGAGAGAGAGAGAGAGAGAGAGAGAGAGAGAGAGAGACGCATGCAGAGATGTCTCGAATCATTATATAGAATACATTCGTCAATCATTATATATAGAATTCATTCGTCAATCATTATACCCAAGTCTCGAATGATCGTTCAACTCGTTCCTTTTCTGCATCGCCGACCATCAGGTGTCCTCAGCGAAAGGCTGGCCTTCGCTTTGACCCAATAGGACGATTTATTTTCATGATCCGCTTTTATTACGTTAAGATCTTTTGATCACGAGAGAGATGCGCATAATCTGTTTCATGGAAGATGCGCATAATCTGTTTCATATAATCGATATCTGTAGTCAGAAAGAATGAGAGTTGCATTCATATCAACGTTTGAAAAAAGTTTTGGTCAAGATCGCAGCATATTCATTTCAGACATTGATATAAATTCCATATTCATTGTAACACGTACATATATCTTCTCACATGGGAAAAAGTTCTTAATATCATACTATATGATCAATTTTTAGGAGCCTTTGTTCTTAATATTAATCGTACTGTAACACGTACCTACATATTCTCGAGGGTTCAAAAAATACCTTATAAGGGTTCGAAAAATGCACGCATACAAAAAAGAAAATGAATTCAAGTGTTCGATCACTCATTTTTCCAAATATCCATTAAGTTCTGAAGAGGACAAGGTACCGTCCAAATGATTTATATTGCCAAAATGACATATCAAAATAAGTTGTAGCTTCATGCTGACATGGGGAAAAGCTCTTAATATCATACTATATGATCAATTTTTATGAGCCTTTGTTCTTCTCCTGCTCAAGCCCAAGTCTGCCCTCCTCCCTACACAACCAATGTCTCTATTGAGTGATTGCATCTAGTCTATACACTGTACCAGTATACCTCACACTCAACCATCGTAGCACCTCCATTCTTCCTATCTTGATCACCATCATTACATAAATCATGTAGATTCTTTGAGCACATAAGGCTTGCAGCAAATTTGTCCATCTTGGGATCAGAGTAAAAGAAAGGATGCAATGTTTGAATGTCATAGAGATCCTGTGCACAAACGTTTTATTTCTTAATCTAGAACGCATTATGATGCAAAGAAACATAAACAGATGATGAAAAAATGCTCAACAAATTAAACATGTAATGATGATGAGGAAAAATCGCTCTCTCTCTCTCACTTTATATATACATATATATATATATATATATATATATATATATATATATATATATATATATATATATATATATGTGTGTGTGTGTGTGTGTGTGTGTCTGTGAGTGTGTGTGTTAAATGTCAAGCTGCAAGACAAAATTTATGGGACGTCAATAGTGGACATGTGCACCAATTTTTGGAAGCCTACACCAACAAGATTCATATATATATATATATATATATATATATATATATATATATATATATATATATATATATATATATATATATATCTGTGTGTGTGTAAGTATGTATGTATGTATGTACGTATATGTCTGTATGTGTTTGCGTATGTGTGTGTCAAAAGTCAAGCTTCAAGAAAATATTTATGGGAAGTCAATAGTGGACATGTAGACCAACTTATAGAAGCCTAAAAGAACTATACATACATATATACATATATATATATATATATATATATATATATATATATATATATATATATATATATATATATATATGTATGTGTGTGTGTGTGTGCATATCTATGTGTTAGAAGAAAGCTTCAAGACACAATTTATAGGAATTCAATGATGGAGATCTGGACCAATTGATGGAAGCCTACAAGAAAAAGATTCCATCAGAATAAATCAACCAAAAACTCCCCAAGGCACCTCAAGTAAGTCCTCCAATTTAGAAGGCTAAGTTTTTAGGAAAGGTGGTTCCTGAGTTATGAGGACCAACTTCTCTCTATAAAAGAAGCTTGTATCAGGACTTCTTTTGAATCTTCTTTTTGGATTTGTAGTTCATTTAGGGTGTGCACTAAGTGATGAAGTTGTAAGAAGGAAGCCTCTTCCTTGCTTTCTTGTTTGCTTTGTGTAGACATAGCTATGTGTGTGCATAGGTAGTGTTGCAACTCCCTAGCCCTCAGTTCTTAGCATTGTTTGTCCTTCCTTACTCCTTCGTTTCATGTAGTGTTTGTTTCACTGGATAGATATTACAATCTTTGTGAAGCATTTCAAGTCTATCAAGCATTTTTTGAGTATTTATGGAGAAACATTCAAATTAGTGAAGTGTCGTGATTGATATCCATCTTTTTGTGTAGGCTCTATTGGAGTCAATCTTGCTTTTGCTAGCTCTTAAAGTTATCTAAATCCTAACAAAAAGAAAAGCTTCTTGGAGTAAACTATGGTCTCTATATGACTAGATACTACGTGCATTCAACTACCTCATCTTCTAAACATTGTTTTTCTAAGTGTAGGCATTTATTTGGAGTCAAAGTTTTGTCTTCAAAAGCTCATGGTGCATGCTACAGACTTATAGAATCTCACTTTAGTCAGATGCATATGCTTTGTGAAAGAGCAATAATGATGTGTAGAGGTCAAAGAAGGGTACTTATGGAGGTTATTCACACTTTGCCATTGCATAGGGTTTTTCTAATTGTAGGCATCCATTAGTGTAAGTGAGCCAAGACCTAGGATGAATTCGAAATCCAAACAATGACCAACTAAGAGCCCTGATGAAATGGAATGAAAGAGTCAAGAGGGTGATCTTTATCCTTTCCCACCACATAAGCAATAGCATGATTGAAAATATCCAAGATTTGGATTCAAGCATGGTGTGGGGGCATATGAGACGATTTATTCAGAAACCACCAAAGAAACAAAGGTCCAACTTAGGAGTGAGCTCAACAAACTTAGGAAAAGCTCATGGAGTGTTAGAAATGGATACATACTTAAGATCAAGGAATTGTAAGATGCATTGAAATCCATTTGAATCCAAGGAGATGATGACCAACCTGTGGGATATACGCTCAAAGGTTTTACAAATGAGGAGAGGTTGAAACCCTTTACCAATTTAGTATATTTAAGGGATAATATCATAAACTTCAATCAAGTGGTCCCTCTCGTGGTGACACAAGAAGTGTACATAGGTTGAGATTCAACTTAAAGCAAGGATGTACAAGTCTTTAATGCAGGTAATCAAAGGGGCAAGGGAAGAAGAGGAAAAAGCAAAGGCAAAGGAAAATTTGGAGGAAGGAAAGGCCACTCAATCGATCACGAACATGCCCAATGAACCTCATCAAAAAGCGATAGAGGAAGAACAAGAGGAAGAGGAGGAACGCATAAAATAAAAGAAGAATCCAGATGGAGAAGGGTGTTATATATGTGGAAAGTGTGGCTTCTATGCTAGGGATTTCTATTAAGGATGAAACCAAAGTAGCTATGATTAGAGTTCTTTATAAAAGTGAAACGGTCATTATGCTTCTACGACTTTAGAAAATGATTATCTCTTGATGATGCACATGAATGATAATTCATGCAAACTAGTTACACTTGGTATAATAATAATAGTGGATGTAGCAACCATATGAGTTGCACTGCTTCTTGCTTACTAATTTCCATGCTCCCAAAGGTAAAGGACATGTACAAAGAGATGATGATATAGCTCATGAGAACTCACATGTTCAAGTTGTAGCTTTGGATGCCCAAGAGCAAGCATGATGTCTCAAGGATGTCTTGTGTGTACCTAGCATCATAAAGAACTTGTGTCAGAAGGGAGAATGGGTCAAAGAAGCTATTCATTAAGGTTCAAAAAAGTGGATGCTTTGTGAAGAACCCTAAGCAAGGGTACAAGGTAATAGGGAGAGGAAGGAATCAAGGACGAATCTTCAATTTGTAGGTAAAAGATAATAGAAATATAATTTTATTTTAGTATTTATTATTTTATTATTATTATTAATTTATTAATGTAATAGTTATCTTGTGTGAATGATTTAATTTTTTATCATATATGTAAATTTATTTAGGATTAAATAGATTTATATGGGCGAATAAATTTAAGAATTAAGAAATGATAAAACAAAGCAAATTAAATTGGAAAAGAAAATGTAAAATAATAAACGTATAGAGAATCAGGAAAATAAAAATTATATAGATGTATAAAAAAGAAATTTGTTTATTGATTAAAATAAAAGGAAAGTAGTCAATTAACTAAAGTAAAGAAAACTAAATGATAAAGAGAAAGAAGGAGAAATGAAAAATTTTATTTGAATTAAGAGGGCATTTCTTTATATATTTTAATGTACTTACATGATTCTTTTTCTTAATAATTTTTGCAAACATTGAAGAATGCTGAAGAGAAGTGTTCGAAGAGCTTGTGAGCAATAACTTGAAGGTTGGAAGACCTTTGCCTATCATAGAGCTTTGAAGAATGAAGACCTTTGCCTACAACATAAGTCTTTGGGATCTGGAGGTGATCGCCTAAGTCATTGATGTGATTTGCTTTTGAGTTTCAAATAGTCACATCTTTGGATGGAAATCCTAATTCCTCCAAGGATTATTTTTAGTGGCTATAGAGATCCCTAATTACTTTGATTATTTAGAACTTTTTAGAAAATCAAAAGTAGTCTAGTACTCATTTGGAAGAGCATCTTTAAAGGCTTCGGCATAATTGATCCCTATTTTTTAGAATCCTTGAAAGAGAGAGAACAAGAAATTTCTTTCATAAAATGTGGGATCTCCATAACTTCCAAAGAACAATGTTCATACTCACTTGTAGAGGAGTAGAAAGGTTCAAGGAATGTCTAGAATTGGAGGGCATGATTGCAATTTAGGAATAAATGAAGAAGCGTGAAGAAATGCCTATCCAAAAATGGAGACAAACTATGTTATTTGTATACTCCAATAGAAAAAAAAAATTCACATGATCCTTTCATGTATCTAAGCTCCACTTTGGTCTCATGCTTTTGTAACTATTTTGTCTAGGGATCTTGCCCCATGCACTTATGTATCCTGCTCCCTTTAATTGATTAATCTTACTATTGTCTTTAGAAAAAAAGGTAGTTCAAAACCTTCTATTTTCCATAGGTAGTACAAATAGTTACATTCTTTTGTCATCTATTTTTACTACATCTTCCTCTTCCCCTCCTACTTTGACATCTGAACTAAATGTTGATCATGTTGCATTCATTGATCATGTTGTATTTAACCCTTAGGGAGGCCTCTCAAGCCTTGAGAATGGTACGTAGAAGCTTGGAAGAAATCCTTTTAGAATTTATGTCAGAGCCATGTGATTCCTTGTGATTTCCAAGGTTAGAAGGCCTTGGATTAACATCCATGTGGAGAGGACACTTGGCTAGATCTCCTCATATCTCCCCCCTTGGCCTTGAGGTATATATATGGGTGGAGTTGGTTGGGTGGAGACGTGCATCTTTGACCCCTTCTGGGCTACGCTAGTTATCTTATTAGATTATCCTTACTCTTGTTCCCAATACATAAGCAATAGCATGATAGGTCATATACAAGACTTGGACACATCCAAGAAGGTTTGGGAGACTTAGAGGGATTGTACTTTTCATCAACCAAGGCAAGGAAGATTCTGATCAAGAATGAGATAAATAATCTTAGGAAAGCACCAAGTACTAACATAAATAAGACCTTTTGAAGAATGCAACATGGCCAAACGTGTCTAGTTCCTCCAAATTAAGGGAAAGTCTTCACGTACTATCCCTTTTTATTCCATACGACATGTTGAGTTGCACTAATACCACTAATTGCGAAAGCGATCCTTTGGTCACAAAAGAATGCAACATGACCAAACATGTCACAAGGTGAAAACCAATTCTCATAGTCAATCTTCCCTCAAGTAATGAAACGTTTCAAGATTCAATGATACTAACATAGGTCTTTAAGCTGATCCATATCACCAACCCAATATACACATCAATAGAAACACAGAACTCTTTCATTATGTACTATCAATTCCTAGGCTCTTGCAATCTATACGTAGATATGTCTTCAATAACCTGACAAATGAGAAGATTATAGGTTTCTTAAATGAGGGGCTACTAGCTGGACTTCAGATACAAATTAAATTAGATAATACAAGGAAAATAAGAATATGGATACGTTTCTACATGTTGTACAACGGCTTCTACTCGTAGTTCAAGATTGCCCCGTGAAACCACACCTAAAAAAGGAATGATTTAGGGTGATTTTCTTGCTGAAACTAATACAGCAGCGACCCATTCTTCACCATCATCGCCATTAGTATTGTGAATCCTGTCCGACAACTGAAGCCCATAGCAGCGCAGCTTATCGAAAATCAACAGCGTCTCACAGAAGGGTATTGGTAGAGAGAGAGAGAGAGAGAGAGAGAGAGAGAGAGGCGCATGCAGAGATGTCTCGAATGATTATATAGAATACATTCGTCAATCATTATATGTAGAATTCATTCGTCAATCATTATACCCAAGTCTCGAATGATCGTTCAACTCGTTCCTTTTCTGCATCGCGGACAATCAGGTGTCCTCAGCGAAAGGCTGGCCTTCGCTTTCACCCAATAGGACGATTTATTTTCATGATCCACTTTTATTACGTTAAGATCTTTTGATGAAGAGAGATATCAGGACTTTCTTTCTACATTTTCATGGAAGATGCATGCCGAAGTCCATTGATGCGCATATTCTGTAGTCAGAAAGAATGAGAGTTGCATTCATATCAACGTTTGAAAAAAGTTTTGGTCAAGATCGTACTATATTCATTTCAGACATTGATATAAATTTCATATTTGGCGTATGAAGGTCACCAACTTTCATGTTCCTTATATTTTTACTAAGGTTATATAAAATTAATCGTATTGTAACTCGTACATATATCTTCTCACATGGGAAAAAGTTCTTAATATCATACTATATGATCAATATTTATGAGGTTTCCTTGAGCAATCCCTGAGGGTGTTCTGCTCCGCGTCGCTCGCGGGTCGGCATTCTCTCCTCTCCTCCCCCTTCCGTGGGGGAGGAGCATCCTTTGCGTTCGCGTTTCCGCCTTTTTGATACTGCATGGC
Organism: Ceratopteris richardii; assembly: GCA_020310875.1. Classification (NCBI taxonomy): domain Eukaryota; kingdom Viridiplantae; phylum Streptophyta; class Polypodiopsida; order Polypodiales; family Pteridaceae; genus Ceratopteris; species Ceratopteris richardii. The sequence goes on along the minus strand of CM035428.1, from coordinate 96,711,123 downwards.
CCCGTTTGAAGCCCTAAGAAATGGGTTATCGTTTCTGGGTGAAGGGCAAAATGTATGTTTGCTACAGTCCAATGCTCACTCTGTAAGCCCCAGGACTGTCGAGTTAGAAGGGAGCGCATCTGCTGAGTTCGTTCCTGGTTCAACCAATTTCCCTGTGTATACACAGCAGAGCAGCGCAGAGAAGCACTCTCTGACGAAAACCTATGCTGATTTGGCTAGGGCAAGGGCCAAGCTCGATGAAGCCTTCGTCGACATTCAACACTTTACTGGTAATAACAATCCTGCTCCCTCTCCCAACAAGGGGAAAGGTAAGTTCTCTGACAGCCCTCATGAAAATTTTTTTGATAACTTGGCCACCAAAGAGGACGAGGTTGCTTTGGTCATTGAAAAGTCTTCACTGGACAACTGGCATGAGCACCTCACAGATAGAGTGGTAATAGGTTTGTGTCACGGTCCTAGGCCTTCCCAAGACTCTTTAAAAAACTGGATTAAACATCACTGGGAAGCAAGAGGCCTAATGGTTAAACACATCCAATACTGCCCAAATAACTACTTCCTCTTCTTTTTTGAAGATGCAAATAGTGCTCTTCAAGTCATTAGTGAAGGCCAGTGGTTAATTAGAAATGTCCCAGTGTCTTTCTTTAAATGGTATATTGGGTTTAACCCTAAGGGCCCTAAGCCAACAAAAATCCCTGTGTGGGTAGAGTTCCCTGAACTTCCCATAGATTTCTATCCTTGGGTGGAGAGCTTAGGGAAGTTGGTTGGCAAAGTCCTCAGTCAAAAAAGTAGAAATAGTATTATCAATCCGAGATGGGACCCCCAAGTGTTAATAGAAGTGGACATTGCCTCTGAAATCAAGCCCTATATTGTTATCAAAGACTCAAATGGTAAAAAACTCCACACCCAAAAGGTGTTGTACAGAAATATCCCCAATGCTTGTTATAACTGTTACAAGCAAGGTCATATCATCAAAGATTGTCCTTTACTGCAGGTGCAGAAACAATGTGTGAGTGAAGACTCAAATAAGAATCTTGGCAACTATGTGACTAAGAGTAGTGCCCCTCCCGCTAAGAAAGCGCTAAATAAAGGAAAAAAAAAGTGACTAATAATGATAATATGTTTGGTGTCCTTTTAGAAGAAGTGCACAACCCCTTTGAGGATAGTAGCTCAAGCCTCAAAGAGAACATCAACCCTATCAAGAATGTTGAAGAATCAACCAAAGTAGCTGCTGGAGATTCCAAGGACAACCAGGGTAAGCTAGAAAACGGTTGGTCCCTGGTAGGAAAAAAAAACAAAGTTATCGATTTTTCTACCCAAAAAGATCTGAAAGGAAAGCTTTCGATTGACCCCATCCCTATGCTGGAAAATCTTGAGAATACTAATCTTTCTGTTGAGATTTTCAGGCAGGAACTTGATGCTATGGACCATGACAAACTGGAAACTATGGACAATGAAATGGTTAATGAGGAAGCTATGCCTTTGATACATGACACAGACTTGTCAACTCAGCTGGCATCTTCAAGTAAACCAAGAAAGAAATATTCTGCGAGATCTTCTATGGTAAAGTCTACTAAGAATAGTAGGAAATGAAATTTTTAGTTGGTTTGATGTATAATCTTTCCATTCTTTCCATAAATGTGAAGGGGCTTACAGATCCTGTAAGACCTAAGATGATCAACAGATGTATTATGTCTCTGCATAGTCTTCCTGACATTATTTGCCTGCAGGAGGTTAAAATTGGTGGTGACCCCTTGAAAGTTAAGCTCAATATTCTATCTAATAAATTCTTCTGGTTTTCCACTAATCATCAGGAAAATAAGGGTGGTGCAGTGATCGGTCTCAACAAATCCCTATCCCCCTTCTTGGTTGATATGTCCTCTAGCTGCACCAATCAATGGTGTTGCTTCAGGCTGGGTAACCCCTTTAACCTCTCTATCATTTCTGTTTATGCTGCTAATAAATGTTTGATTAGAAAATCCTGTTGGGAAGAGATCTACCAAATTCAAGGTCCCTCCATCATGATTGGGGATTTTAACATGGTCACTTGTATCAAAGACAGGTGGGAAGGTAAAGGTAATATCATTTTTGGTTCTGAAAAGAATGCTTGGAAAGAGTTATGTAACCTGCATGACTTTGTGGATGTTTCTAAAAATTCTGGTTTTACCTGGTCCAACAATCATTCTGGTGCTTCTTACACGGCTGCTAGATTAGACAAATGCTATGTCAACAATAATATTTTGCAAAAAAGTTGGGAGGTTAGTGCTCATATTGATCATTCCCTCCTGATGTCTGACCATAAACCCCTTATTGTCACCATTAGAACGGGTAACCCCTCCTTTAAGTCTGGTTGGCCTCATCTTGATGTTAATCTTCTCAAGCTCCCCTGCATTAGAACTGAGATGAAAATGATTTTTTTCCACCATTTTAAAAGCACTAGATCTCCAGGTCTGGCCTGGGAAAAAGCGGTTAAAGATGTTCAGGTTTTATTTACCCACTTTAAGCAAAAAGCTAAAGAGTGTAGAGCTAAAAGATATAGAGCTATTGTTGATAAGCTTAAAGCTCTAGATGTTACTTCTCAAGAGTATCAAAGGTTACAATTGAGATTGTGCAAGGAAAGTTATCTTGATGCTAGCTACTCTCTTGCCTCATCAAAAGAATTTTGGAGTGAGAAAATGGACAGGAACAACAAACATATGTTCTCTCTCTTGAAAAAAAACAAAGTCAGGGACTTCATTCCCAATTTGAAAAAGAAACAAGGTGGTCACACTTTAAATATTGAAGAGACTCTTTAGGAGGCTAAAAGCTTCTTTATGAATGTTTTCTCTGGTACTCCCAAGTGGGGGGAGGACATCCAGAGGGCCAGGGCTACTATTGCTCTAAAAAGGAAAAAAATGATTCCTGAAAGCCTGGTTCCCATCCTGGACCTGCCCCTCACTGCCGGTGAGATCAAAGAAACCATTTATAAATTGAAACCCTGTAAGTCTCCAGGATTTGATGGATTGCCAAATGAATTCTTCATATTGCTATGTGAATTTCTTACTCCTTATATCTCTTGGTGTGGGAAGAGGCTTCCAGCAAAGGATTTCTCCCTTGTCACATTAACACTGGAGTTATAAGACTTATTCACAAAAGGGGAAGTAAAGATGACCTCAACAATTGGAGACCTATCACTTGTCTTAACACCATCTACAAGATTATAGCTTCTACCATAGCCAGAAGACTTAGTCCCATGATGAAACACTTTATCCTCCCTGAACAAAAAGGTTTCATCAAAGGTAGATACATCCTTGATGCTATTATTTCTCTTTGGGAAGGTATAGACAATGCTAAAGACTTGGGTCAAAGTTTTTATTTCTTTAAGATTGACTTTGATAAGGCTTATGATAGAATTGAATGGGATTTTATTCTCCAATCTCTTCAAGACCTGGGAGCTGGCAAAAGACTCATCAGAAATATTAGCACCCTCTTTGGCAATGCTTGTTCTAGGGTTGCCATCAATGGCCATATCTCTGATCCTTTTACTCTTAGTAGATTCATCAGACAAGGCTGCCCTCTTGCTCCCTTGCTCTTTGCTATTGCTAGTGATGCTTTAGGTTGGCTTGTCAAAGATGCTATGAACAATGGTACTATAAAAGGAATCAATGTGCTTAACTCCCCTTCCCCTCTTGGGCTCCAAATGTTTGCTGATGATACTAATGTTATTCTAAATGCTGATGATCTTTCTGTAAACACATTTCTGGAATGTTTAGAGATTTTTTGTCTTGCTAGTGGTTCCAAAGTTAACCATTCCAAAACTGGATTTAAAGCTTCTAATGAAACTATTCCTGAATGTGTTTCTAGACTTGGATGCAACATTATCAAAGATGGAGAGATCTTTAGATTGTTGGGGATTCCCATGGGTTTCCAAATTTCTTTTGCTCAAAGGTGGGAATGGGTGGTGGAAACGTTTAAAAAACACTTGCTGTACTGGTATGATACTAACAGTTCCCTCCCTCAGAACTTTTGTTCTCAATCATTACATCCTTCCTAAATTGGTCCATTTTCTGGCTTGCTGGTCTCCTTCTAATAAGCAACTTGGACAGGTTATCTGTTTAGCCAGGAACTTCTTATGGGGAAGTAAGTCTGATAAAAAAAAAGTCCCCAAGGTGGCTTGGAAAGTGTGCTGTCTCCCTAAACATCAAGGTGGATTGGGCATTATTAATCCTGTGAAAATGGCAGACAACTTGGCTTCTAAATGGATTTTGAGATGTATTGACTGTAATGATGTCTCGGCCTGTCTTTTGAAAAGAAATACTTCTAGATTTTGTCTTTCTGACTACAGGGCCTGGAAGAATCTCAACCTTTGGGACATTATAACTTCCCCACATCCCATCACCCCCTTTGGTAGTCCCTTAGTGTGTAGAATGTGGCAGGCCTGGTTCAAAGCTAAGACCTCGTTTAAACTCCCTAACGAACTTGCCTGTTCTCTTCAATTTTATTTGCAAGAGTCTCCATGGTTGGGCTGGCTTGCTTACTGTGAAGAAAACAGGCTGACAATCAAGCAACACAAATGCCACAAAGCTGGAATCACTACTTGGAACAATTACATATGTGGAGTAAGGGTAAGGACTGCACAAGAAGTCTTTTCTAGCACTAATCTGTCTCTGTCTTGCTTTCAGGTAATTCAAAAACACAGAAACATGCTGCTGGAAAAGATGGACAGGTGGCATAGGAAAAAGGTTGACCTGGTGGATATTGCTAATGTCATTTTCAAACAGTTCAAACATGACAAAGGGTCTGCTCCTGAAATCTTGGAAAAGCTCAACTCTAGGTGGCAGGTGAATTGGTCCACACACCAGTGGACTTACAGATTTAAAGCTCTGTGGGCTCTTCCAGATTGCAACAAGCATTCATTTCTCCAGTGGAGGATGCTGCACCATGGCCTTTGGACTGGTCATAAAGTCAGGAAAATTTTTAATAGTGGTGGGTCCTGTATATTTTGTGGCCTTGTGGAGGATGTTTCACACCTCTTCTTTGAATGCCATCATGCCAAAAAATTCCGGTCTGCTGTGGAGAAGTATCTGCTAGTGAATGGTCTCCCCAAACTTAGTAAAATGGAGGCGATTCTTGGTTGCTGTAAACACTTGGATATTCTGCTGTGGAATATTTGGAGGGGCTATATTCTTTGGAACACATGGCTCAGTAGGAATGAGGCTACCCTTGGTAGCAGAAAAAGGAACTACCTCATCACTTTGCCTGTTATTCTGAAAAATGCTTCTCTATCTTATATTAGGAGAATCAGAGATGCTTCTTGTAATAACTATGATGTCTACAAGATTTTGTCTGAAAATTCTCCCTCTAGATGGAAAAAACTGTTAGCTGAACAGTACTCTTGTAAAAGGTTGGACATGTATTTCTCCTTGTAATTTGTCCTCTGGGTCAGGTGTCTCCTGCCCAAGGCACACTGTATACGACAACCATTAATACAAATTTTCCTTGTTCTTTCAAAAACAAAAAAATTGTATTGTAAGACGTACATACATATTCTCCAGTATCTCCTAGGATTCCCTGACATTATCTTATGAGGGTTCAAAAAAAGCACGCATACAAAAAACAAAATCAATTCAAATGGTCGATCACTCATTTCTCCAAATATCCATTAAGTTCTGAAGAGGACAAGGTACCGTCCAAATGATTTATATTGCCAAAATGACATATAAAAATAAGTTGTAGCTTCATAATCACATGGGGAAAAGCTTTTAATATCATACAATATGATCAATTTTTATGAGCCTTTGTTCTCCTCCTGCTCAAGCCCATGTCTCGCCTCCTCCCTACACAACCAATGTCTCTATTCAGTGATTGCATCTAGTCTATACACTGTACCCGTAAACCTCACACTCAGCCATTGTAGCACCTCCATTCTTCCTTTTCTTGATCACCATCATTACATAAATCATGTAGATTCTTTGAGCACATAAGGCTTGCAGCAAATTTGTCCATCTTGGGATCAGAGTAAAAGAAAGGATGCAATGTTTGAATGTCATAGAGATCGTGTGCACAAACGTTTTATCTCTCAATCTAGAACGCATTATGATGCAAAGAAACATAAACAGATGATGACAAAATGCTCAACAAATTAAACATGTAAAGATGATGAGGAAAAATCGCTCTCTCTCTCTCTCAGTATATATATATATATATATATATATATATATATATATATATATATATATATGTGTGTGTGTGTGTGTGTGTGTGAGTGTGTGTGCACATATGTGTGTGTTCAATGTCAAGTTTCAAGACAAAATTTATGGGAAGTCAATAATGGACATGTGCACCAATTTATGGAAGCCTACAACAACAAGATTCATATATATATATATATATATATATATATATATATATATATATATATATATATATATATATATATATATATATATATATATATATATATATGTGTGTGTGTGTGTGTCTGTGTATGTGTGTGTGTGTCTGTATGTATGTATGTATGTATCTGTGTGTGTGTGTGTTTGCGTATGTGTGTGCCAAAAGTCAAGCTTCAAGAAAAGATTTATGGGAAGTCAATAGTGGACATGTGGACCAATTCATAGAAGCCTAAAAGAACTATATATATATATATGTGTGTGTGTGTGTGTGTGTGCATATATTTGTGTTAAAAGAAAGCTTCAAGACACAATTTATGGGACTTCAATGATGGACATTAGAACCAATTGATGGATGCCTACAAGAAAAAGATTCCATCAAAATATATCAACCAAAAACTCCTCAAGTCACCTCAACTAAGTACTCCAATTAAGAAGGCTAAGTTTTTAGGAAAGGTGGTTCCTGGATTATGAGGACCAACTTCTCTCTATAAAAGAAGCTTGTATCAGGACTTCTTTTGAGTCATATTTTTGGATTTGTAGTTCATTTAGAGTGTAAACTAAGTGATGAAATTGGAGGAAGCAAGCCTTTTCCTTGCTTTCTTGTTTGCTTTGTGTAGACATAGCTATGTGTGTGCATAGGTAGTGTTGCAACTCCCTAGCCCTCAGTTCTTAGCATTCTTTGTCCTTCTTTAGTCCTTCATTTCATGTTATCTTTGTTTCACTAGATAGATATTAGAGTCTTTGTGAAGCATTTCAAGTCTGCCAAACATTTTTTTGAGTATTTATGGAGAAACATTCAAATTAGTGAAGTGTGGTGATTGATATCCCTCTTTCTGTGTAGGCTCTATTGGAGTCAATTTTGCTTTGTCTAGCTCCTAAAGTTATCTAAATCCTAACAAGAAGAAAAGCTTCTTGAAGTAAACTGTGGTCTCTATATGACTAGATACTACATGCATTCACCTACCTCATCTTCTAGACATTGGTTTTCTAAGTGTAGGCATTTATTTGGAGTCAAAGTTTTGTCTTCAAAAGATCATGGTGCATACTACAGACTTAAAGAATCTCACTCTAGTAAGATGCATATGCTTCGTGAAAGAGCAACAGTGGTGTGTAGAGGTCAAAGAAGGGTACTTATGGAGATTATTCACACTTCGTCATTGCACATGGGTTTTTCTAAGTGTATGCATCCGTTAGTGTAAGTGAACCAAGACCTAGATTGAATTCAGAATCCAAACAATGACCAACTAAGAGCCTTGTTGCAATGGAATGAAAGAGTCAAGAGGGTGATCTTTATCCTTTCCCACAACATAAGCAATAGCATGATTGACAATATCCAAGATTTGGATTCAAGCATGGTGTGGGGGCACATGAGTTGATTTATTCAATAAGCACCAAAGAAACAAAGGTCCAACTTAGGACTGAGCTGAAAAAACGTAGGAAAAGCTCAAGGAGTGTTAGAAATCAATACATACTTAAGATCAAGGAATTGTTATATGCATTAAAATCCATTTGAATCCAAGTAGATGATGACGATCTTGTGGGATAGATGCTGAAAGGTTTTAGGAATGAGGAGAAGTTGAAACTCTTTACCAATTTAGTATATCTAAGGGATAATATCATAAACTTCAATCAAGTGGTTGCTCTCTTGGTGACACAAGCAATGAACATAGGTTGAGATTCAACTTAACGCAAGGATGTACAAGTCTTTAATGCAGGTAATCAAAGGGGCAAGGCAAGAAGAGGAAGAAGCAAAGGCAAAGGAAAATTTGGAGGAAGGAAAGGCCACTCAATCGATAAGGAACATGCCCAATGAACCTCATCAAAAAGCGATAGAGGACGAACAAGAGGAAGAGGAGAAAGACATAAAAAAAAAGAAGAATCAAGATGGAGAAGGGTGTTATATATGTGGAGAGTTTGGCTTCTATGCTAGGGATTTCTAGTAAGGATGAAACCAAAGTAGCTATGATTAGAGTTCTTTATACAAATCAAATGGTCATTATGCTTCTACAACTTTAGAAAATGATTATCTGTTGATGATGCACTTGAATGTTAATTCATGCAAACTACTTACACCTGGTATAATATTGATAGTGGATGTAGCAACCATATGAGTTGGAATGCTTCTTGCTTACTAATTTCCATGCTCCCAAAGGTAAAGGACATGTACAAAGAGATGATGATATAGCTCATGAGAACTCACATGTTCAAGTTGTAGCTTTGGATGGCCAAGAGCAAGGACGATGTCTCAAGCATGTCTTCTATGTACCTACCATCATAAAGGACTTGTGTCAGAAGGGAAAATGGGTCAAAGAAGCTATTCATTAAGGTTCAAAAAAGTGGATGCTTTGTGAAGAAACCTAAGCAAGGGTACAAGGTAATAGCGAGAGGAAGGAATCAAGGAGGACTCTTCATTTTGTAGGTAAACGATAATAGAAATATAATTTTATAAGTGAAGTAATAATTTTATTTTACTATTTATTATTTTATTATTATTAGTAGTTTATTAATGTCATAGTTATCTTGTGTGAATGATTTAATTCTTTATCATATATGTAATTTTATTTAGGATTAAGGAGATTTATATTAGCGAATAAATTTTAGAAATAAGAAATGGAAAAATAAAGCAAACTAACTACAAAAAGAAACTAAGAAATAATCAAAGTATAGATAATCAAGAAAATATAAATTATATAGATATATAAAATGAAATTTGTTTATTTATTAAAATAAAAAGAATATAGTTAGTTAATTAAAGCAAAGAAAACTAAATGATAAAGAGAAAGAAGGAGAAATGAAAAATTTTATTTGAATTAAGAGAGCATTTTTTTATATATTTTAATGTACTTACATGATTTTTTTTCTTAATAATTTTTGCAGACATTGAAGAATGCTGAAGAGAAGTGTCTGAAGAGCTTGTGAGCAATAACTTGAAGGTTGGAAGACCTTTGCTTATAGTAGAGCTTTGAAGAATGAAGACCTTTGCTTACAACATAAGTCTTTCGGATCTCGAGATGATAGCCTAAGTCATTGATGTGATTTTCTTTTGAGTTTGAAATAGTCACATCTTTGGACGGAAATCTTGATTCCTCCAAGGATTATTTTTAGTGGCTATAGAGATCCGTGATTACTTTGATTATTTAGAAATTTGTAGAAAATCAAAATTAGTCAAGTACTCATTTGGAAGAGCATCTTTAAAAGGCTTCGGCATAATCGATCCCTATTTTCTTGAATCCTTGAAAGAGAGAGAACAAGAAATCTCTTTCATAAAATGTGGGATCTCCATAAGTTCCAAAGAACAATGTACATACTCTTGTAGTTATCAAGCTGAATTTCTTCATATCTAAGCTTCACACTTGTAGAGGAGTAGAAAGGTTCAAGAAATGTCTAGAATTGGAGGGCATGATTGCAATTTAGGAATAAATGAAGAAGCATGGAGAAATGCCTATCCAAAAATGGAGACAAACTCTGTTATTTCTCTACTCCAATAGAAAATTTCACATGATCGTTTCATGTATCTAAGCTCCACTTTTGTGTCATGCTTTTGTTACTATTTTATCTAGGGATCTTGCACCATGCACTTATGTATCGTGCTCCCGTTAATTGATTAATCTTACTATTGTCTTTAGAAAAAAAGGTAGTTCAATACGTTGTATTCTCCATAGGTAGTACAAATAGTTATGTTGTTTTCTCATCTATTTTTACTACATCGTCCTCTTCCCCTCCTACTTTGACATCTGAACTAAATGTTGATCATGTTGCATTCATTGATGAAATTGTCTTATTACAACCATGCAGTTCTCTACTTGTCCTGAAGCATAAATGAGGGTGAGTAGAATATCCCCAAAGGCACCCAAAACATATCACTACACGAAGGATGGATGATAGGCTTGATCCAACCAATCCTCTAATCACGCTTTGTCCTTCTAGATGTGTTCATGGGTGACCCAAATTTAGTGATATCCTAATCAAAGATCTATGCATGTGAAGTATGTAGCCTTTCCAAGGCAATCAAGTAGCTCCTCCATGACAGAGATTGGGTACATGCTTTTGATGTTGGTTAGATATTGGGTCACATGTAGCTTTGTTCGTCTACTTTGTGTAGTTTCATTTTGAGTTCTTGAAGATTTGACTCATTCATTTTGTATAGTGCCCAAGATCATGTTCATTTGATTTTATACATTTCGTAGGGGTCGAGGTGCAGGTGGGAGCATGTTGATAAGGAGGTCTTCATATTCTTTGAGAAGGAAATGTAAACTTTGGTGGCCAATCTTGGACTCCTATATCTGGGTGAATTCCTCTTCTTACTCAACAAGACATAGAATGCACAGATATGTGATCCCACCTTGATACATTGCCTTGTTCAATTGTTTATGTGAAAGTGGTTTATAAGCATAGTTTGATGAAGAGGCACATACCTGAGGCTCCAGCTCCTACTTTGCCTTGTGATGATTTCTATTGCGTGAGCACTCCTATTGGTGTTTGGGCCTCTACCTCTCCCTATATTTTGAGTCCTCTCTTGGTGGGCTTATTTAATAGAAGCTGACCATGTTTGGATCACTAGTTTGATCTAGTAACACCTTATCTACTCCTTTGCCAAAATAATTGATGAAATATTGATCCATGAAGGAGATTCCAATGGTGTCCTTGAACGAATCCATGAAAACAATAAGAAAATCAAGTTATCCAAACCATTGAACTGAGTAAACTGGTACCCTCTTGGTGTCAAGAGAACGGGTATAAGGAAAAGAACTCACTCACACACTCTCACACTCAAAGTGAAACACATACTGATTGAGGCAAGGAGGAATGATCTTCTTCTTCTTCTTCTTCTTCATGTACTTCTTCTTCTTCTTCTTCTTCTTCTATTACATAAGACAACTATACAAGAATGAGCTAAAATAACAATACATATAATGCAATACATAAAGAAGAGTACATAAGGAAAATCCAAATGTGTGCAAATGAGTGAGCTCTCAAGAAACAAATGTTCCATCACTCTTGGTAGATGAATCTGGTAAAGTTTGTTAAAGTATTCCTAACATATGTTGACATGACCACTATACATGTTGGAGAATTGAAAACGTGATACCTCACATCCAAGATCATCACATGTTCAGCTTGAAATCTCAACACTTCTACTCAAGCTTGATATCATCTCTTGTAATCCAAGCACCTTCCAAAACTTCTTAGCTTCACTACTCCAAGTGCTTTAGTGGAAATATTGGTAACCTACTCATCTATCCTCACATAAACAAGCTGGCTAATATCTTTTCCATGATGAAATGATAATGTACCTTGATATTCTTTGTTCTAACATGAAAAATAGGATTCTGTGCTAACTGTATGCCACTAAAGTTATCATAGTAAATTATTATAGGATTTTGCACGTCCACAACTAAATTTGCAGGTAGCATCTCTAGCCTTGATGCTTCACATGTTGCCATTGTAGAATCTCTATACTAAGCCTCTTTACTCAACAAGGCAACAATGGGTTGCTTCTTAGTGCTCCTTGTAATACTTGCATTCCCAAGTCAAAAATAGAAAGTAACTAGTAGATCTTCTATCCAGAATATTACAAGCCAAATCTCCATCTATGTATCCATGAACCTGCAATCCTACACTAGCTTCAAAAAACAATGCATAATCCAAAGTAGCACTTACATATCTTAGAGTACATCCCAAAGCATGTAAATGTGGTTTCCTAGGAACCTACATAAATTTACTTTCAACTCCAACAATGTATCTTACATCATGCCTTGTAATTTTGAGACATATAAAACTTCCCACACTATTCAAATAGATTGTACCATTTTCAAATGCTTCCACTTGATGTAGTATCCAAATTTAGATTCTAATATGTTGGTAGAGAAATTGAGTTACAATCATCCATGCCAAAGTTTTGAAGCATATTCAAGGCCAATTGCCTCTATCACATCCATTTACCTATTTTTGTATGTATAAACTCAATGCCCAAGAAATACTGCAACACACCAAAGACTCTTATGCCAAATTCATGCATAATGACTTGCTTTTTCTTTTTGCATAAGGACTTGCTTTACCTCATTGATAATTTTCTTCATTATCACTGCCTATAATCAGGTCATCAACATAAATAGCCACAATCATGATGCCATCATCACCCGTCCTTACATATAATGTGTGGTCTCCATCACACATAAAACATCTAATGGTGGTTAATTAATTTGCAATCCTTGGATGCCAAGCACGAGGGGCTTGTTTAAACCCATACAAATCCTTCTTTAACTTGCAAACATATTTTGGGTGTTTTCAGTCCTCATATCCTTGTGGCTAGTCCATGCATACTTCTACCTCCAACTTACAATGTAAGAAAGCATTCTTCACATCCATTTGATGAAAAATCCAACCTTTTTGTTATAGCTAATGCAAAACGTGCTTTTCAATGGTCATTTTAGCTCGAGAGATGAACATTCCTTCATAATCAATGCCATATTTTTATGCTTATCCTTGTGCAATGAACCGTGCTTTATACTTGTTTATGCCACCATTAGAGTTGTGTTTCACCTTGGAAACCCACTTGTAGCCAATGATTTTCTTTACTTCCATGTTTCATTTCCATAAAATGAAACCATTTCCTCATCCATAGATTTCTCCCCATCTGCATTTCCAATTGCATCTTCAAAAGAAGGTTCAACATCTTGTATTACCTTGGTTATGTGTGCACAATGATGAGCCATGTTACTATTATACACGAATCTTTGCAATAAACTCCCCAACCCCCCTAATCTTCTTGGTCCTCATTGACTTCTCCTTATATCATCAACATGTGCCTTTCTTACTCCTAGGGTCCTGATAGAGGTCAATCCAAGTTCCTCATCAAGGCTCTTTCCTGCATTGCTTGAAGCTCAATCAATTTCTTAAAAACTTGTAGATGTTTTACTACTAGCAGAAAGATTTTCGTTAGCTTTCTTGGATTTATACGATGATTCTGTTAGACTAAAATTTCCATGGTACCTTCAAATTTATGGATTTTAGTTGGAACTATTTCTCGGTAACTCATCAAGCCCATTCAAAACTAGAAATTCTAAACTTGAACTTTTAGCATTTCCTTTGGTATTTGAGTCAAGGTTAAGTCCTTCTTTGGCATCTACATAGAAGCTTGACATTTCATCAAACACCAAATCTATGCTTACCTTCCCCTATTGTGAGAGTGGGTTGTAGCATTTAGATCCCTTTTGATAAAGGAAGTATCCAACAAAGATACATTTTTCTACTTTTCAATAAAGCTTCATCCTCAAGTCATCTAGAAATGGTGAATATTCAATACATATGAATACTTTCATATGTGATATGTTTGGATTTTTACCTATAAACGTCTCTTCACATTTCACTTGATATACAACAATAGTCAGAGTTTTGGTCATGATGTATATAGGAATGTGAATAGCTTCTACCCAATAAGAATGAGGCATATTTTTCTCAACCATCAAGGCTCTTGCTATTTTTGCAATATGTCTATTTTTGCATTCATGCTACAACATATGAGTCCCATATTGCTACTAGCCATACTTATGGTCACACCCCAAGGTCGGTATGATAATTGGAAATGTTTGGAAAAACCATGCTAGGCATATCGAGGGTCACGTCAATGTTACTATTTGTTGGAAAATTATCACCGCTATGTGCATTGGAAAAGGTCACATTTAGTATACACATAAGTATGAGCACTAGTATATGCATTGGTATAATCTATAGGCACTACGGAAGTTTACAATGATGCATATCCCGATGCTCATACCGATTGCACATTTAAAAACTCGAGTCGAAAGTCAATAACTCTTTTGTTTTAAACTCTGATTTCACACAATCCAATTTGCATGCACGTGCCTATATTGTGCTTAATCTCACACATCCACCTTCATTATGGTCGTCCTATGATTTTTGCCTCCCCTTCACATGTCCACCCTCCTTTCTTTCCATACACACACACACATAGATGTCTCTTTCTCCACACACACACACACATAAAATCTCTCTCTCTACACACACACACACATATCTCTCTCATCGTGTAAGTGATACGTGCACTCTTTCATCCTCTCTCTTTCTCTATTTGTTTTTGTTTCTTAATTTCTCTTTCATTTGGTTTTGCAAGGGCTTTTTGGCATCACTTTTTATAATTTGATGAGAGATGATGGAGATTTTGCTTTGACTAGAAATCCAAAAGAAATTACATTGATTTAAGTGCTCTATGTACATACATTTGTTGTTTTGTTCTTTATTATAGAGAGATAGAGAGAGAGAGAGATGAAAGTGGAGGAGCAATGAAAACAATCTTTATTAATATACAATGTAAGTATTAGAGCATACACACAGATATACACACACCCACGGGAATACATACACACACATGCATACTCATGCATATGTATGCATACATACACACATGCATATGAATACATACACATAGACACATGAATATGCATACGTACAAACACACACATATACATACAAACACATATACATATAGACACATATGCTTGAACACATACATACACATATGCATACACATACACTATCGCATGCATATAGATATAAGAGACACACATATACATACACACATACACTCACATACACAGATACACACATATTCATACAAACACTTTTCCCACATACACACACACAGAGACACGCACATATACACACACACACACAATCACATGGATACATATGCACTCATGCATATTCATGCATATGCATGCATACATACATACACATATACATACACACATGTACATACACACACATATACATACACACATGTGCATACATACATACACACACATATACATATATGCATGCACACACATATACATACATGCATGTACATACACATATGGACACACATATACTTACATGCATATATACACACACAAAAGAGACACATATATACACACACAAAGACACACATGCACATACACATACACACACATGTACATACATACATACACATACACACATATACACATACTCAGACATCTACATGCATACATGTACACATTGACACACATAGTTACATACACATATATAGACACACGCATACACACATACACATATACATATACACACATACACATACACACAAATGTTTTAGCATTAGGGTTTTATAATTTAACATATATGCACACATGCATACACACATACATAGACATATACATACATACACATACAAAAAAACACACATAGTCACATATACACATACACATAGACACCCATGTTTGAGGGTTAGTGTTTTAGGACTCGATTTTGAAGGTTTTTACATACATACACATATGCTTACACAAATATATACATACACACACATACATACACACATGCACACATGTACATGTTTTAGGATTAGGATTTTAGAGTTTTTACATGCAAAGATACATGCATATACACATATACACAAATATATATACACATGCATACACACACATACACATACACATATGTCATATAAACATACACACATACACACTTGTACATGTTTTATCGTTTGGGTTTAAGGATTAGAGTTTTTAGGTTCACATACATACACACATGCATGCACATATACACACATACACACATATATATACACATGCATATACACATATAGACCTACACACAGATGTCCCATATACATACACACATGCAAACGTTTCATACACACACGTATACATGTTTTAGGGTTATGCTTTTAGATTAGGATTTTAGTGTTTTTACATACATACACATATGCATACACACATATACACATAAATACACATACATATACACATGAACACATATACATGTTTTACCATTAAGGTTTTAAGTTTTCTACATACATACACACATGCATCTACACATATACACACATATAGACATACATATATACATACACATGCATGCATGCACATACACATACACACACATCACATTATACACACACATATAGACACATATACGTGTTTTAGGGTTAGGGTTTTAGGATGAGATATGTATCCTTTTTACATACATACTCAAATGCATACACATACACACAAGTATGTATATATATGTATATATATATATATATATATATATATATATATATATATATATATATATATATATATATATATATATATATATATATATATATATATATATATATATGTATGTGTGTGTGTATGTATATGTATATGGATACATACACATACACACATACTCGTACACACACATACATTTATACACATATACACACTCATAGAGTAAGTACCTTAGATGTAGGTATGCCACACTGTACACCATGTACACCTTGGGATGCTCATGACCATGACGATTCCATGGTGTATCGTGTAGGTGATGGAGCTATAACGATTAATGAGATAAAAAAAGCCATGCATCAGGGCATATAAAGACTTTGCACAATACAGTTTGGACACTTTGTCATGGTCAAATGGAGTAAATAGGACAAGGATGGAAAAAATTACATCATAGAGGTGATCTATAACGAGTACCGATGGACACTTGTGAACCCTCTTGTTAGGTTAGAGTGGATTCAGCACATAGTCCGTGAGGTGATGTCCCGTCAATGATCAAAGGCTCACGAAGCTTTTAGAGGAGGCTTACCAAAGCTTGTATGGCTAGATGCTGGGGGGTGGGAGGTGATTCCTAATGAGTAGTAGCAGAACCTTGAGCGATATCATCAATAGTGAGATGTGGTAGCCACATGTCTAGATAGGATTGGAGCATCATATTGGGGTAGTTTTGGGTACAAGACTATGCATCACGAGTTTGTAAGTATCATTTTGATGAATGAATTTTCTTCTGTTAAGTATGTGGGCGAAAAGGCAAGGCTCAAGAGGTGAAGGTTGAGAGCAAGGAGATTTTGTAGGAAAGTAGCAAAGAAGCAGAAAGGCAATGTTGAACAGGCCAAGTGGTTAGCCAATCATTCTCCCGGCCGGTAGGTCTTGATTTCAATTCCCATAAAAGTCACACAAAGTATAGAGGCATTTGGAACTAACATATGAATCCAGCTCTCTTGCACATCAAATACACTATCTCAAGCGATTGGTGTCATTAAACATGATGGAATCTGATTTGGCTGAGGCTTTCATTCAACAAAGGCATGTCAAACTGGATGACATCCTCCTTGATGGCTTGGGAAATCCAACAAAACTACAATCTATAATGTTACTCTCGACCTTACTTCTGTCATTTCAAACTTTTCTTTCTTCTTTATGTACCCAAGCATAGTTGGTGGTTCCTACACTTGTGCTCCCTATCATTCAAGGTCTCATAGAATTCCCTCACAAATGCATCATCCTCATCTGTATTGTGCTCATCTCTACCTACACTTGCTATGAATTTGAATATAATCAACCTCATCGATTGAATCCTAAGCACTCAACATCTCTACAATGCTCTAGGTAGTGCTTTGAATCCTAAACTCCTTTTAGGAAATTCACACATGGGTTTTTTGCCCATAGAGGAATTACAAGAAGGGGTTCTCTATTCACACATATCAATATAGAAGCTCCACCCCTGTCGTAAGTTTTTGCATTCATGCTATTAAGCTCATCATGCTCAAGAAGTGGATATGCTCACTTACCTTATAGATGACAGTGAAAATGGATCTCTCATCGCCTTCATGGCATTCCTATAGCAACAAAATCTTTCAAGAGACACTCGCATATTGTGCTCGAGTGTGGCCTACCATTTAACACCCTTTCTTGATTTTGTCATTGATTATCGATCACTATCTAACCCATTGGAGGTCTGCTTTCGAAATAATAACAGAATTCACCTAGCACATTGGTTCAACTACAATAGCATTATCAAATGGAAAATCATCTCTTTTTCTGATGTGTATTATGCCCAAATCTCACACGTAATTTAATCTCTATCTCCAAGATTACGGAACTGAATGTGACACATTCTCCCTGTGTCATTGAACGTATATCCTCTTTAGGGACAACAAGAAAGATTTATTTTCCTAGAACTCGATACTTTTATTTATTGGGTCAAACACAATATGTCCATTTAAATGCATCATTCTAACTCGAGCTCAATTGATCAATTTACCACACTTCTGTTGCACTATCGATTAGGCCATGTCAGCATGACACACAATCATTTCATAAATTTCATTGAAAACTTTACATAGTTTATGATGATTTACTTTCTCCTCGATCATTTTCAACTATTTTGCATAGAATATGAAAATTTTCACACTTCATAAACTGAAAAACATCAAACAAATAGTGGTGAGGAGTTTACCTCTCGGGCATTCCAAGATTTATTTCTCATAAAGGCATCTTTCATCGTCTCACGGTTCGTGACACTCTTCAGAAAAACCTCATTGATGAATAGTGCAATCGCAGTTTACTTGATATGAGCCGATGCCTCTTGAAAAAAGCTTGTGTCTCCCACACATTTTGGTAAGAAGGCCTCATGACTTCCTGTTATCTCATTGATAGGAGTTATTGCAAACCTATAAAAGCCATTCCATATACCCTTTGGATGGGGCATACTCGTGAACTGTCTACTACACCCATTGATTGTAGTTGCATCTGATGCAATCTCATGGAGGCATGCACACTTAACGACGGTGGTCATATGCATGCACAAGGCATGCACGCTTAAGGAGGGTGTTCATATGCCAACAAACCACCAAAGAGATGTGCCACATCCTTAAAAGGAAACAAAAGAGAGAATCAATCCCCCTATTGCTAGAGTCAAATGACAATGTATGCAATACCGAAGAAGATAACTTTGGGATCATTGAAGGGCACTTTACGAGACTCATGGGGACCTCGACCCCCTCTCCCACCAAACATGGGACTGCATGGTATCCATATCTATAGTTTCCTCTCATAGGAGCCCACTCAACCTTCGTTCCCTCCTTGATGCCCCTATCTTGGAAGAAAAAATCATTGAAGTCATTGATACCCTCCCTTGTGGTAAAAGACAAAGGCTAGACAGGCTCACTAATGAGTTCTTTAAGTCCTTCAAGTTGGTCATTGTCACCCCTCTTCGTTTGGTCTGGAAAAAGGTGCTCACGTTTGGCACTTTTGACTTGTCTCAATAATAGCATTTTCAATTTAATACACAAAAAAGGGGAAGATAATAGAATTGAGCACTAGCGTCCATTCATGATGCTCCAAATGGGATGTAAGATCATAGCCAACAGAACTTCCATCCATCTGAGAGTGTGGTTAAGCGAGGACCAAAAAGGTTTCGTCAAAGGTAGGTCAATTTTGGAAACCATTATAGATATCTGGAAAGATCTCAACTTTGCAAATGAGTCAAGACAAGATGTGGTCTTCCTCAAGATCGACTTTGATAAAGCCTACGACAGGCTAGAATGGAACTATAGTATGTAGTCACTTAAAGATATGTGAGCTAGCAAAAAATTCACCAAGATGATCTTGAGCGTTCTAGGAAATGTGTCTACTCAAAATAATGTTAATGGAAAACTTTGGAACATGATCAAAATTAGAAGATCAATTAGACAAGGGTGCCCATTGGCTCCCCTTCTCTTTGCCATTGCCACGAAAGGGCTTTGCTAGCTGGTGGAGCACTAGGTGGAAGCAGGTATTATCAAAGGCCTCTAACTTTGCCTCATGACCACTGCTAGATCACCATGAGACTTTTTGGTGATGATATGAATGCGTTTTTCCACAATGATAGTACCAGCCTGGAGACATTTTAGACATACGTAGATACTTTTTACGTGGCCTCCAGGTCCCAAATAGACCACTCTAAGATCGCTTTCAAAGCTATTATCGCCATCCACCCTCACCTTCACATTGCTCATGGCAGTCAAATCAGTCCAAAGGGCCAAATTTTTTGCCTTCTAGGGATTTTGTTAGGGTTTGGTATCTCGATGATGTAGTGGTGGAATTGGGTGCTAGCCAAACTTGAAAACAAGATAAACTATAGGAGAGGTATGCAAATCAATCTCGCTGGTCATGCAATGGTGATCAACACGTTCCTCATATAATCGACCATCTACTTCCTTTCTTGTTGGAGAACGAAAGAGCAAGATCTATCCAAACTGGAAAGTATTTGCAGAAACTTCCTTTGGATGGGTGACCACAATAGGAGGGGGGTGCTTTAAATCAAGTGGTCCATCTACACCAGCCAAAGAGATAGTGGGGGCCTTGGCATTGTGGACATTGGGTGCATGGCTAACAAACCTGCGGCAAAATGGATGATTAAGGCATGGTGCAACGAGGAGGCCTCACGGGCCAAGTCGATCTTTTAAAATAAGAGCGAGTTGGCACTCATGGGATTCTGAAATTAGAAGAATCTTGGCATTTTGACCCTTTTGTTTTCCCCCATGTCGCTCTTCCCAAAAGGTTCGAATCTTGTTTGCTCCCTATGGAAGAGTTGGAATAAAGTCAAAAGATTCACAAGAATAAGTGAAGATTGGAAGTGGGAAGTTGGTATAAGGCAAAATGACTGTATCTGGTTCTTGATCCATGGCATCCGGATCGTGGAACCTTGGAGCATAGGAAACGCCAAGAGGCTATGTAACAATGGCTTCAAACAATGGAATTAACTCTAGAAGCAAGACACCAACTAGTGGATCAACCTTGAGGATATTGACCCTAGCGCCAACATTACCTATGAAGAATGGAACACTTTGCAAAGCAGATGTCTCGCTTGGGACCGCTCTGAAGAATGGAACACGCTGAGCTCGCTTGGTCTCAAATGGCACAATGCTAATTCCCTATCAAAATCCCGAACATCAAAGAAACCATTGATTATCAGGTTAACCTCAATAAGAAGTGGTGCTTGTGGTGGACGCAACTTTGGTGGGACATGAAGTTCATGGTTATCTGGCACCCCCTCATAGAAGTATCTTATGGCATATTCCTCATCATGGAATCAGGACCAACCTTAAGGCTACCAAAATTTGTGAGATACCTCCTTGGTGCAAACGCTGCTATCGGTCCATGGAAGATGTTTCTAACATCCTTTTTACTTGTCGCAACTCCAATAGGCTCTAGCAAATTGTCAAGAAAATTAGACTTCAGAAACATATCAGTTGGAAGCAAGCTCTGCTAGAAGAAGGAATTGGCTGCTACACGACTCTCTGGAACACCATCAGAGGGGAGGTCCTTTAGAAGATCTTGCAGGAAAGATGTGCTTCTAACTTTGGTGACTCCCCAAAGAGTGGTCGATTGAGAAATGACTATTCCTTCTTGGCAAAAGGATCCCTAACTGTAAGAAATCGCCCCCCTTCACGCATCATCAAGTGCTCTTTTTGATCAACAACAAGCGTAAACCCAGGTGGGCCCTACATGAGGGTGATGAGAGGTGATTAACCTCCTTTGTAATGCCATCTAAACTCTGTAAAAGCTACCCACGCTATGTGGGATTCGGAGGATGCCGTGGGCACTAGTCCTCTTCTCTTGTAATTATGAATTTAAATCCGGGAGAGTAGGCTAGGGCTGAACTTCCTATATTTTAAAAAAAAAAGGGTAAGGTAATCCCCTCCAATTGGTATTGTGCTTGGGTGAGGGGAGAGAATAAGGGCCAGGCTGAGCCATCGCAGTGACCGGGTAACAGCAAGCTAGCCATGAAATGCCCCAATGCAGAGAAACGGAAGAGCTGAGGGCTTATGTGTATGCCAAAGTACTACAGGCATAGACAATCGATCAAGAAATGACTTGATAAACAATACACCTAGGATCTTATAGCCCGTGTTTAGGGAACATTCACCGAACAACCATAGCCTAAGCGATACAACGTCGTCATGATAATTTGAGGGCGTTGAAGATAAGTCACGGTCGTCTGGAATCCATTGCAGAGCCCTCGTTACGGCTCCAATAAAACCTACAGCACTAGTATGTGTTCCTCTCTTGACAAAGGAATGCACTCCATCACCGTAATAATTTGCCCTCGCAGACGGTTCAGGTTTATGCTTCACTACAACTTGTTCGCTACATTTTCTTCTTTTATTCGGTGAAACGAATGTGCTTCAGTTTTCTGTGTGAGAACAAATTCCGCACTTTAGAGGCGTTATCGCTATCAATAGTCGGCCTCGACGACGCTATAGGAGGATCCACTGCAACGCGACATAGTTCACCTGCTTCGCTCTTAGTATCACGATCATAGTCCCAAACAGCATCCTGTTTTGATTGTTTTTTGAATGAGAGCATTTCGTCTTTGCTTGGATGACAAAGATGACAAAATGTATGGATGACGAAGGAGGTTATATTTCTTGAGTTCTATATAAGGACTTTAGCGAGGGCATTGTCGGACTTGCTTACGACGGCCAATAGGGACCCACTGCCAATAGGGTAGGTTCTCGGAAGTAAATAATTTATAGAAGGTTCAAAATGAAAGACATTGCTCGAGAGAGAGAGAGAGAGAGAGAGAGAGAGGAATATCGAGTTTCGCATCACTAGTTGGCGGTTATATATATATATATATATATATATATATATATATATATATATATATATATATATATATATATATATATATATA
The DNA here is from genome assembly GCA_020310875.1 of Ceratopteris richardii. Lineage (NCBI taxonomy): Eukaryota > Viridiplantae > Streptophyta > Polypodiopsida > Polypodiales > Pteridaceae > Ceratopteris > Ceratopteris richardii. Next base: position 96,688,279 of record CM035428.1, on the reverse strand, counting down.
TATGCGTATGCAGTAATGTCTCTGGGATAGCAAGGCTGAAATGAACGTTCAGCTAGTTCATATTTCTCGGTCTCCTTTGTCTGCATTGCCGACCAGCAGGTGCCTTCGAGGAAAGCATGTCCCTTGCTTTCACCAATCAGGACGAGCAATTTTCAAGATCCGCTTTTGCTATGTTCCTCTGATGTTTTCGATGAAGAAAGAATTTAGGTCCCCTTTTCTACTTTTCCATTCTGAACGACACCAAAACAACTTGACTTTCCATGGAGATGCAAAGTAGTGATAATTACTTGACGATGATAATGTAACATACCATCCGGCATATACAAAGAAATATACAGAAGATGGACGATTCCATGCATTTGAGCCAAGCCGATGTCCTTTGACGCTCATATTGTTCCCATTACCAGTACTGATTAGAATCGTGCCGAAATGTACATAAATGGGTTATTTCCACATATGTAGTCCAAATTCTCGTGAATCATACTGAAAATGAGAGCATTGTCATTTCACTTAGGTTGAGCAAACAGTGATCAGCGAGCGTTGTGAGAGATTTTCTTTCATATCAATGTCTGAGAGAAGTTTTGGTCGAGATCTCACTGGATGCAAAATCTGGATGAAAAATATATGGATTTCAAACATTCATTTACATTTCATACTATAGGCGGATGAGCTGCACCGAGTATCATGCTATTCTGTATACTTATATTTTTACCCAGGTTCTATAAAATGAATTGTACTATCACACTTACTTACCTATTATCCATTATCTTCTAAGATTCTTGACCGTATCTTGTCAGGGCTCGAAAGAACGTATGTGTTCGAAAAACGAAAATAAATAGAGACATACAGTCTCTCCTTGTTGCAAAAAGGGGAGGAGATCTTGTAGCCTGTGTAACATGAAATAAGTCTCGTATTGCATGTTCTATATTTCAACTATTGTCAGAGTGCCGTAGATAAGACAAACAACCATGGACACTTAATACTAAATTTATCCGTAGACTTTATATTCTTAATGAACACAATCCATAGTTCTTAACATTGTCAATGAATAATATCTCCATTATGCGAGAGGAACCTTCTCTTCATTGGATTGGATGTGGAAACACCTTCAATCTCTCCACTTCCTCATGACTATTGGAATAAATACCCATCCATAGCTGAACTTCATTATCCATCTTCTCTTTCCTTTCTTCTCAAGCTACATACTTCATTTGACATTAAGCTTTTTCTCTAGAGTGGTTTCCAACAAAAGCAGATTCTCTATTTAGAGGTTGTGTTTGAAGTGCATAGACCACATGTTTTTTGTTGCTCTTTATTGATTCCATCATATATGTGGTCAACCTGAAAGTGATCTTTGCTTCCTAACCAAGGAGAGAGCCAAAGTTTTGAGATTTTCTAAATAAAATCTCTTTAAGTTTTGAGATTTTATAAATAATTTTTGAGATGATAGCTCATAAATAATTTTTCTTATGATGAAGAGCGAGGGATCATGAATTTATTGGGCTTGGACTCAAGCTTATATCTCAAATTTTGTGGTATGGTCACATAACACACATATCCAAAGCATATAAGATTTTATAACTTAGTTCTTAAACCATTCAAAGCTTCATAGAGATTTGACCGATATATTAATAATGTCCTTGACATCTTCATAATGTAAGTCATTATACTTGTGGCACCAACCCAATAAGAGTAAGGAACATCAATTTCTATTGGCATTGCTTCAATTACTTCTTCAATATGTCTATTTTCTCTTTCTCCCATCCCATTTTTTGGGGGGTTTTGAGCCCTTTGGAGTGATAAAACAAAAATTTGACGGATGGTTTGTTATTTTTCATGCAATTTAGTTGAAGGATAATGTAAATTATTTCCTCCAAATGGTGTGTTTTGTAATAAAGTGATAGGTAGGAGATTGTTGAACTACACCTTTGAATGATAGGTGCACTACAACAAATCGATGGTATACCGAGGTTTTTACCGAGGAAAATGAACGCGGCTTTATTTGCCGCGACGCCGGTGTAAAGGTCGGTCTCCGTGTCGGTACCAAAGAGTCGGTATAGGCGTCGGTCTAGACGTCGGTAAAAGCATCGGTATATGCATCGGTATATGCATCGGTATAAACGTCGGTATACGCGTCGGTAATTGCCTTCTGCTGCATCGCCTCCCGGGTGTACCAACGGTTATTCCGATGACACTACTGGAAGTACCGTCGCTTATATTGACGACCATACCTGCAGAATGTTTTGTCTTTTGGTACAGCAACATTACCATGATGTTGCTGAACAAAAGACAATACACTCTGCCCAAAAAAAACCGAGTACATGTGATGTGTACTCTAATGACAACCGAAATATGATTTCATGAAACAAAGTATTATTGTACACAAAAGAGATCGATAATCAAAATGAACAATGAACCATGTACAAAAGAAGTTATATATTTCAATAATGAAGCATGTACAAGAGTGTAGCAAACCACTGTCATATATGACGCTTTTACAAAATGTGGCAAAACAATGTATTGCCATATGGAAATCAAATACAAAATATTGGTCTTCCACTGCCATACACATGCAAAGAACGTTCTATATCAACAGTCCTGCAACAAAGAGCAATAATGGAATGAGATAAATTCACATGAAAATTACAAACAAGTAAAAGCCAAGTTTATAAATTAATTACCTCATCGCAAACGCTCCCATGAAACTACCGCACCGCGTCCCTCCAAGTCCTGCAATAATGCAGTCAACCCATGACAATATCCATAAGACTCCTCCGATCGTGTTGGAGGACGACCCATTGCCAGCTCCTGAAACAAATATAAAAAGATTAGAGAAATATATATGAGAAATTTAACACAAATAAATTCTATAAATGAAATGGTACTTACAAACTCATAACACATCGTGTCATATCCGTCGCTGCCAAATGTGACGGTCCAATCGTGTCTAGACGTGTGGCTGCAGCATTTCGCTGCTGGCGATATCGATCAGGAGTGTGCTGTTGCTCATCACGAATCATGTCCCACTCCTCAGCATCTAACCACACAGGCTTTGGTAAGCCTTCTCTGAATGCATCACGAGCCTCGGATCCTCGATGCGACATGACCTCACGTGCGGTATGCAGAATCCACTCTGAACTGACAATCGACTATTCATCGGCTAGTCAGAACTCGTGGTAAATCGTCTGTGTGATATAATTCTTCCGATCTTTATCCTGTTCACTCCATTTCTGCATGATGGAGTGTCCAAACTCGATGGAGAAAAGTTGTCATATGCGTTCACGCATTGCTTTGCCAGCCGCATCCATCACCGGAGCTCCATCTCGGATACTATACACCTTGGACTCATCATGGTCATGAGCACCCCAAGGTGTACGTGGTGTACTGCGTGGTTACTGCGTGGTGTACTCCGTGGCATACCTACATCTGAGGTACTCGTCCTAGGAGTAGAAGCGGGTGACACAATGTCCATCGCAGTGCCTCTACAACAATCGTCTCCTCTGCCTCCAGACCTACCTATAGATCCACTCCTAATACCTCTTGCTCCAGAGCATGACCTCGATCTACGAGACGGGCAAGACCCTGTGTAGAGCACCTCTCTCTCTCTCTGAAAGTTGACACCCTCCCTTGAGCTTCTACGGATATGGCGACACGGCTGTGATGTAGGGGGCTTGTTCCCTTTATGCTTGTCTGAAGCCCAAGAACAGAGCTCGGAGAGGTTCCTCTTAGTCTTTTCTCTATGATTAAGAGGCTCTTTCCCTCTCCCCTCTCTCTCTCCCCACCCCTTGCGCCCCCCTCCCCACCTCACTCCCCCATCCCACAACCCCACTTCACTCCCCCATCCAACAACCCCACCCCCTTGCGCCCCCCTCCCCACCTCACTCCCCCATCCCACAACCCCACCTCACTCCCCCATCCAACAACCCCACCCCTTGCGCCTCTCCCTCTCTCTCTCTCTCTCTCTCTCTCTCTCTCTCTCTCTCTCTCTCTCTCTCTCTCTCTCTCTCTCTCTCTCTCTCTCTCTCTCTCTCTCTCTCTCTCTCTCTCTCCACCCCTTGCGCCCCCCTCCCCACCTCACTTCCCCATCCCACAACCCCACTTCACTCCCCCATCCAACAACCCCACCCCCTTGCGCCCCCCTTCCCACCTCACTCCCCCATCCCACAACCCCACTTCACTCCCCCATCCAACAACCCCACCCCCTTGCGCCCCCCTCCCCACCTCACTCCCCCATCCCACAACCCCACCTCACTCCCCCATCCAACAACCCCACCCCACTCCCCCATCCAACAACCCCACCCCTTGCGCCTCTCCCTCCCTCTCTCTCTCTCTCTCTCTCTCTCTCTCTCTCTCTCTCTCTCTCTCTCTCTCTCTCTCTCTCTCTCTCTCTCTCTCTCTCTCTCTCTCTCTCTCTCTCTCTCTCTCTCTCTCTCTCTCTCTCTCTCTCTCTCTCTCTCTCCACCCCTTGCGCCCCCCTCCCCACCTCACTTCCCCATCCCACAACCCCACTTCACTCCCCCATCCAACAACCCCACCCCCTTGCGCCCCCCCTCCCCACCTCATTCCCCCATCCCACGACCCCACTTCACTCCCCCATCCAACAACCCCACCCCCTTGCGCCCCCCCTCCCCACCTCACTCCCCCATCCCACGACCCCACCTCACTCCCCCATCCCACAACCCCACCTCACTCCCCCATCCAACAACCCCACCCCCTTGCGCCCCCCTCCCCACTTCACTCCCCCATTCAACAACCCCACCCCCTTGCGCCCCCCCTCCCCACCTCACTCCCCCATCCCACGACCCCACTTCACTCCCCCATCCAACAACCCCACCCCCTTGCGCCCCCCCCTCCCCACCTCACTTCCCCATCCCACGACCCCACCTCACTCCCCCATCCCACAACCCCACCTCACTCCCCCATCCAACAACCCCACCCACTTGCGCCCCCCTCCCCACCTCACTCCCCCATCCCACAACCCCACCTCACTTCCCCATCCAACAACCCCACCTCACTCCCCCATCCCACAACCCCACCTCACTCCCCCATCCAACAACCCCACCCCACTCCCCCATCCAACAACCCCACCCCTTGCGCATCTCCCTCCCTCTCTCTCTCTCTCTCTCACTCCACCCCTTGCGCCCCCCTCCCCACCTCACTTCCCCATCCCACAACCCCATTTCACTCCCCCATCCAACAACCCCACCCCCTTGTGCCCCCCTCCCCACCTCACTCCCCCATCCCACGACCCCACCTCACTCCCCCATCCAACAACCCCACACCCTTGCGCCCCCCCTCCCCACCTCACTCCCCCATCCAACAACCCCACCCCTTGCGCCTCTCCCTCCCTCTCCATCCAACAACCCCACCCCATTCCCCCATCCCACCACCTCAACCCTTGCGCCTCTCCCTCTCTCTCTCTCTCTCTCTCTCTCTCTCTCTCTCTCTCTCTCTCTCTCTCTCTCTCTCTCTCTCTCTCTCTCTCTCTCTCTCTCTCTCTCTCTCTCTCTCTCTCTCTCTCTCTCTCTCCACCCCTTGCGCCCCCTTCACACACATGCAAACACACACGCACCCGCACCGTTACACATCCACCCCCGCACAATTTTGGAGACAATTCTTCCTTCCAAGCAATCTCAGGAGATGGCGGATATGGAGTCTGATGAATAGGAGGAACCCATTCTACAAAATGTTAGCATGGAAGAAGAAATGAGGAGGGAACAACATCAACTCATGCATGAGGCTTATGAAAATGAGGAAGAAGCTCCTTCTGGTCCAAGAAGTTCAATGTGTTTTACAGTTATCAGTCATCATCGGAGCTAATAAGGACTTAAAATTAAAATGGAATTGTCAAAAAAGTGAAAGTGGCATAAACAAATGATGCCGCCAACCATTCACGGCGACTACCTATTTTTAAGGATCTAATTCAAATCAAGTGGAATATTTGACCTACCCCCCAATTTTGGGTGATTAACCGGCGCGTGATCTGTGGACGTGAAGAGTCGGCAAGGCTCTCTTGGCCTATTGGGGCCTATAAAATCAAGGGATTTGTGCTCATTTGGGTACACTGGAGTACATGTACAAGGTACAACAATTTTCGAGATACAGTGGTTCGTGCGTACGTGCAGAAGTGCTCTCTTACACTTGGTGGTTTCAAGTCTATTGTAGGAGCTACTCTGTAGTGTGTATACAGAGGGTAGGCTTCTCAGTCGAGGGCTATGAGCACTATAAGTGTAAGAGAGTAGCTTGGATTTATTTTCTTTTCTGTGAGTCAGTGTGTTGATTAATCTCTATTCTCTTGAGAAATTCTACCATTTGTATTGTTCTGAGTTAGCCTGCATATCAGTGGCCCCTTATGCTGATTTGTTGTATTGGAGATAATACTTTTAGGGTGGCTTGTCAGCCCTAAGCTTGCACTTTTGAGCATCACTCTGCCCAACCTTGTAATCGTCTGATTCGAATCAAGAAGTGTATGGTCTTCCTTGGTCATTGGTTGTCCACACTTTCTGGAGTATTTACCACTCTGTGCAATCCGTGTTATCTTCCTGCTCACAGAAATGTTAAAGGGTATACTTCCCTAAAGAGAACCCCCCTTGAGTAGGAGACGTACTGGATGTGATTAATTTTCATTCTCTACTTTTGTTAAAAGAGGATACCCCAGTACCTCCTCTACAGTTTGGCATGCTCGGTGGGACCTTTGCATTTCTGTGAGAGGTATTTTTGCCCTATTACATTTGCAAGTAGGTACATGACCCACACACGGGCAGATAAGGAGTCTCTTCGTGTTCGGAGGAGCCTTAACAAGTTAGCAATAACCACGGCTAGTGAGTCTACCTCCCCTCTACCCTCCCTAAATTTATCTATTGATTTGGGTACGACATCATTGTCAAAAGAGAGGTATAGGAGAACCCTAGACTTCTCCTCAGATACGTCCGAAGAAACACTAGTACAGATGGAGGATCTCTCTCATTTACTCTCCAGATTAAACATCAAATTCCCTACTTTCAAGGGACAAGCCTATGAGGATGCTGATGATCATGTGAGAAGATTCATTTCTTTATGCCGTGGAAGAGGTCTACAAAATAGAGAGGATGCAATGTTGGCACTTTTTCCATCCACATTGGAGGGTCTTGCAGATAAATGGTATAGTCAATATACAGATGGCCATTTCACTACGTGGGAGGCTTTGAAGGCGGCGTTCTCACAGACATTCCGACCAAGTGATTCCTCGGAAAGAGCTCTAGATCAGCTAGAGAATTTGAAGCTAAGATCAGGTGAATCTTTTCATGAACTTCATACTAGAACAAAAGCACTTGTTGCCCGTCTGCCACATGCTCCAGGTGATTTTTTGGTTAAAAAATGGATTGAGAAGGCTCTGCCCAGGTCATCTCAACAGAAGCTTCGTGAGTCTCTTAGATTGGATGCTACCCTCAATGATTTTGTCGCAGCTGCATCACGCATTGAAGAAGCAAGGCAACATTTCGAAGGGGATACACAACCAAAGTATGCTGCAGATCTGGATCCTATTGAGCAATTGAGGAGGGAATTGGAAGCATTGAAAATGCAACAAAATCAACAAGAAGAGAAGGTCTTGCCACCACTACGTCGCACTGATGATGAAGTAACCCAACTTCGTCGAGAGTTAGAAGATTTGAAGACCACTCAGGATATAAGGAGACAAATTTGGTGTACAATCTGTAATAACAATGAACACTCCAATGCTAATTGCCCTATTAAGGTAAGCTGTCAATTTTGTGGAAAGGATGGTCATGAAGCTAGAGATTGCTACTACCTCAAGGGTACACAGCAGAGAGGTAACCCTCAAAATTTGGATTCATATTATGCTAGTACTTCAAATACATCTAATAGGGAGGAGAATCGGCCCGCAAAGCCTAGATACAATAGACCTTTGATGTGCTATCGTTGTGGTGAGTATGGCCACATGCAAAATCGGTGTTCCCTCCCAGAAGATGCACCTTCTTGTCAACATTGTCCAGAGGCCAAGGATCATTATGATTGCCCGAGAGGTCGTCCTGCCCGATTCATATGATTGCAGTCTCTCCACATGAAGAAGGAAAAACCACTCAGATTTATGCTGTTTCATCCTCTGCAATGCCCATGATGACTAGAGCTAGACAAGCAACTGCAACCCAGAGAGATGAACGACAAGGATTTCAGGATAAAGAGGAGGAAAAGAAGTATGGATGGAAGGACCAAGTAGAAATTGAAGGAGCTTATGAAAAGGTGGCTACTACTATAAGGGACCAATCAACAAGACTGCAAGAAAACACTCCAGAGGTAAACATTGAACAGATCTTGAAAGGTATTCATCACAAGGTTAGTCTATATGAACTGATAAGGATGGATTCAAAAATAAGAAGTGACTTATTGAAGATTATACACTCTGCTCACTTAGTCCAATCACCTAGTATAGATGGATTCACGGTTGATTTTCCCCCTGCACCCTTAGCAGACTACCAAAGTTCAAGATTATCAGTATGTATAAAGGATGAAGCTCTTACAGGTGTGATCATAGATGGAGGCTCTGGTATCAATTTGATGCCAGATTTTACCATGAAGAAGCTAAATTTGAACCCCACCAAAATGGCACCATTTACTGTTACACTAGCAGATCAACATCGGATTGTGCCTCTTGGCATTATTGAAAAGGTACGGATGATAGTACAGGGTTGCCACTTTGTGTTGGATTTTGTTGTTATTGCACTTCCACAGGAGACTTCCTATCCTTTGCTCCTGGGGAGACCTTGGCTGAGACAAGCAAAAGCTTTGCAAGATTGGGGGAAAAATAAACTATGGATTTCAACAAGCACCAATAGCCAACTGCAACTACATTTGGAAGAAGGGTTTGATTCAGGAAAAACCACCGGATATACTGTGGATGCTCAGGTAATGCCCTCTCTACCCCAAGAAGATGATACATTGTTAAATTGGATGATGGGAAGTGCAGAGTGTTGCACAGTAGAGATCAATGAAATTGAGGAAAAAGTTGCAGATAAGGAAGTTACAGAAAAGAGCAATGAAGACCACAAGGTGTTGGAGAATGAGCAATTGAAGGAAAATACAAGCTTTGAGGAGGCAACCAATATAAAAGTATCAGAGAGGGAAGATTATGATCCTAAGAGCAGAGAAGATCTTCCTTTTGCAGATATACCTCAAGGATGGATGAAAGAACAGGTTGCAGAATATAAATTAAAATCCACTCCTGCATATAGTGGGGATGATTTCTCAAGCAAGACCAGTCCTGAAACATTGGTTCAAGAAGTAAATTTAGGGGATGAAGAGAGCCCTCAAATGATCCATTTGGCATCCTGGTTGTGGCATTATCCTCTCTTGCTACAGAAGGTAACTTCCTTGCTTTTTACTTATAAAAATGTCTTCGCATGGTCCTACAAAGATCTAACAGGGATACCAGAAGAGCTTGGGTTACATCGGATACCCTTAGTTGAGGGAGCCGCGTCTGTAAGAAGTAGACCATATCGACTCAATCCGAAGTATGCAGAGGCAGTAAAAGTAGAGATTACAAAACTAGAAGAAGCGGGTATAATTATTCCAGTAGAACATTCCAGGTGGCTTTCCTCTATGGTTATTGTGCCCAAGAAAAATAGTGGAAAAATAAGAGTATGTGTTGATTTCCGTGCTTTGAATAAAGTGACTATCCAAGATGGATTTCCTCAGCCCTTCACAGAGCAAGTGCTTGAGGAAGTAGCTGGTCACACTTTGTATAGTTTCTTGGATGGTTTTAGTGGCTACAACCAGATAGTAACTCACCCTGATGATAGGGACAAAACAGCCTTGGTTACTCCCTGGGGCACTTATGTCTATACTCGTATGGCTTTTGGTTTGAAGAATGCGCCAGCTTCATTTAATAGAACGATGTATCTGATATTGGGCAAATGGTTAACAACCTTTCTCCGCATATTTATGGATGACTTTCAGTATTCTCAGGTACAGATAGAAGGGCGGCGGTTCAAGATTTCCATGACCATTTGGAAAATTTAAAAGAAATTTTTGAGCAATGTCTCAAAACAGGTTTGAAATTGAATCCTGACAAATGTCACTTTTTGGTCACCAAGGGTACTCTTCTTGGTCACATAGTATCTACTGAAGGTATAACGGTTGACCCTGCAAAGGTTATTGCTATTCTTTCCATGCCAATTCCACAAAGCCCAAAGGAAGTGCAAAGTTTCTTGGGCCATGCAGGGTATCACAGAAGATTCATCAGGATGTATTCAGAAATTGCTAAGCCTTTGTCAAGGCTTACCAGTAAAAAAATCCCTTTCTCATGGAGTGCTGAAGCCGACAAAGCATTTTGTGAACTAAAGTTGAGGCTATGTACTGCTCCACTTTTAAGTGTTCTTGATTGGTCATTGGAATTTCATGTGCATACAGATGCTAGTCTTCATGCTGTTGGTGCAGTTCTAGCTCAACCATCATCTCACAAAGTGGATAGACCTATCTCTTATGCGAGCAGACTACTCAATCAAGCTGAAAGAAATTACAGTACAACGGAAAGAGAAGGTTTGGCTATCGTATTTGCTCTTCAGAAGTTCCGACATTATCTCCTTGGTGTACATTTCATTGTCATTTCTGATCATCAGCCCTTGAAGTATTTGATAAACAAACCTAGAGTAGCTGGAAGGATCTGGAGATGGTTACTCCTATTTCAAGAATTTAATTTTGAAATTCATATTAAGCCAGGAAAAGAGCACTACATGGAAGATCAAGTGTCCAGGACGGCAATGAGCGAAAAGGCAACAGGTATTGATGATGAATTGGTGGATAGCAATCTTTTTCTAGTAGCAATACGGACTGGTTGGTATGATGAAATTCTCCATGTTCTTACTACTGGAAAGATCTCAGAACACTTGACACCTGTAGAAAAGAGAAGATTGCTCCTGAAAACCAAAGCATATTCTCTTATAAATGGAAATTTATATAAATACGGTCAGGATGATATATTGAGAAGGTGTGTCTATCCAGAAGAAGTAAATCTTTTGCTGGAGGCTGCACACAATGAAGGACACTTAAAGGGGGAAGAATTGGCTCATAGAATCATCCACAAAGGGTTATGGTGGCCTCATATTTTTAAGGATGCAATCAAGTTTGCAGAAGAATGCCACATCTGTCAGAGATGTGCTCCCGCGCCAACCAGATTGAATTTCCAACCATTGGTCATATCTACAGGATGGCTCCCATTTGAACGATGGGGTCTTGATTTCATAGGACCAATTAGTCCAACTGCTCAACCTGGAGGAAAAAAGTATATTTTGATGGCCACATGTTATGCCACGAAATGGATACAGGCTAAAGCTACTGTGGACTGCACGGCTCTGACAGTAGCTAAATTTGTGTATAAACGTATTTTCTCAAGATTTGGTTGCCCACTGGAGATTACTAGTGATAGGGGCACACATTTTGTAAATCAATTGCTCCAGATTATATTTGACAAGTACAAAATCTTCCATAAAAAATCTTGTGCCTATTACCCAAGGGCAAATGGCCAAGCAGAGAGTTCCAATAAGATTTTGATCGGACTACTTTGCAAATTATCTTTTGATCATCAAAGCTCTTGGCCACTAGCACTAATTGGTGCAATTTGGGCTTTCAGAACCACGAAGAGGGGAACCACAGGCGAGACTCCATTTCGCTTAGTTTATGGGAAAGAGGCATTGGCACCATTTGAGTTTATCATCAGAAAAGAAATAGGAATCAAAACCTTTGGAATTGAACCTCCCATTCAGAGATTGGTGGCATTAGAAGAGTACAGAGAAGGGGCAATGCAGAAACTTCTAGTGACACAAGAAGAGCGCAAGAGATTGCATGACAGGTATCTGAGATCCAATCAAGTTCAAGAAGGTACTATGGTTTTAGTGCATCAGGTTCCACCAATTCAAACTAAATTGGCACCCAAGTGGACAGGACCTTATAAGGTACTCAAGGTATTGCCACATGGCGCAGTGCATCTGGAAGATTTGCAGGGTAAAAGGATTCCCCTGGTCAACATCTCCAGGGTGAAGAGTTATTTGAATTAAGGCAAGTAGATGAAATTCACTCACTATACATACCATAGTCTTTCATTTTCTGCAGTTCATTTTGAAGGAATAAGCAAATAAAGAAATTGCACCAGGGACGGTGCAAAAGCTTGATGTGGGGGTCTGTAGAGCACCTCTCTCTCTCTCTGAAAGTTGACACCCTCCCTTGAGCTTCTACGGATATGGCGACACGGCTGTGATGTAGGCGGCTTGTTCCCTTTATGCTTGTCTGAACCCCAAGAATAGAGCTCGGAGAGGTTCCTCTTAGTCTTTTCTCTATGATTAAGAGGCTCTTTCCCTCTCTCCTCTCTCTCTCCCCACCCCTTGTGCCCCCCTCCCCACCTCACTCCCCCATCCAACAACCCCACCCCCTTGCGCCCCCCTCCCCACCTCACTCCCCCATCCCACAACCCCACTTCACTCCCCCATCCAACAACCCCACCCCCTTGCGCCCCCCTCCCCACCTCACTCCCCCATCCCACAACCCCACCTCACTCCCCCATCCAACAACCCCACCCCTTGCGCCTCTCCCTCCCTCTCTCTCTCTCTCTCTCTCTCTCTCTCTCTCTCTCTCTCTCTCTCTCTCTCTCTCTCTCTCTCTCTCTCTCTCTCTCTCTCTCTCTCTCTCTCTCTCTCTCTCTCTCTCTCTCTCTCTCTCTCTCTCTCTCTCTCTCTCTCTCTCTCTCTCTCTCCACCCCTTGCGCCCCCCTCCCCACCTCACTTCCCCATCCCACAACCCTACTTGACTCCCCCATCCAACAACCCCACCCCCTTGCGCCCCCCTCCCCACCTCACTCCCCCATCCCACAACCCCACCTCACTCCCCCATCCAACAACCCCACCCCACTCCCCATCCAACAACCCCACCCCTTGCGCCTCTCCCTCCCTCTCTCTCTCTCTCTCTCTCTCTCTCTCTCTCTCTCTCTCTCTCTCTCTCTCTCTCTCTCTCTCTCTCTCTCTCTCTCTCTCTCTCTCTCTCTCTCTCTCTCTCTCTCTCTCTCTCTCTCTCTCTCTCTCTCTCTCTCTCTCTCTCTCTCTCTCTCTCTCTCTCTCTCTCTCTCTCTCTCTCTCTCTCTCTCCACCCCTTGCGCCCCCCTCCCCACCTCACTTCCTCATCCCACAACCCCACTTCACTCCCCCATCCAACAACCCCACCCCCTTGCGCCCCCCCTCCCCACCTCACTCCCCCATCCCACGACCCCACTTCACTCTCCCATCCAATAACCCCACCCCCTTGCGCCCCCCCTCCCCACCTCACTCCCCCATCCCACGACCCCACCTCACTCCCCCATCCCACAACCCCACCTCACTCCCCCATCCAACAACCCCACCCCCTTGCGCCCCCCTCCCCACTTCACTCCCCCATCCAACAACCCCACCCCCTTGCGCCCCCCCTCCCCACCTCACTCCCCCATCCCACGACCCCACTTCACTCCCCCATCCAACAACCTCACCCCCTTGCGCCCCCCCCTCCCCACCTCACTTCCCCATCCCACGACCCCACCTCACTCCCCCATCCCACAACCCCACCTCACTCCCCCATCCAACAACCACACCCCCTTGCGCCCCCCTCCCCACCTCACTCCCCCATCCCACAACCCCACCTCACTCCCCCATCCAACAACCCCACCTCACTCCCCCATCCCACAACCCCACCTCACTCCCCCATCCAACAACCCCACCCCACTCCCCCATCCAACAACCCCACCCCTTGCGCCTCTCCCTCCCTCTCTCTCTCTCTCTCTCTCACTCCACCCCTTGCGCCCCCCTCCCCACCTCACTTCCCCATCCCACAACCCCACTTCACTCCCCCATCCAACAACCCCACCCCCTTGCGCCCCCCTCCCCACCTCACTCCCCCATCCCACGACCCCACTTCACTCCCCCATCCAACAACCCCACCCCCTTGCGCCCCCCCTCCCCACCTCACTCCCCCATCCAACAACCCCACCCCTTGCGCCTCTCCCTCCCTCTCCATCCAACAACCCCACCCCATTCCCCCATCCCACCACCTCAACCCTTGCGCCTCTCCTTCTCTCTCTCTCTCTCTCTCTCTCTCTCTCTCTCTCTCTCTCTCTCTCTCTCTCTCTCTCTCTCTCTCTCTCTCTCTCTCTCTCTCTCTCTCTCTCTCTCTCTCTCTCTCTCTCTCTCTCTCTCTCTCTCTCTCTCTCTCTCTCTCTCTCTCTCTCTCTCTCTCTCTCTCTCTCTCTCTCTCTCTCTCTCTCTCTCTCTCTCTCTCTCTCTCTCTCTCTCTCTCTCTCTCTCTCTCTCTCTCTCTCTCTCTCTCTCTCTCTCTCTCTCTCTCTCTCTCTCTCTCTCTCTCTCCACCCCTTGCGCCCCCCTTCACACACATGCAAACACACACGCACCCACACCGTTACACATCCACCCCCGCACAATTTTGGAGACAATTCTTCCTTCCAAGCAATCTCAGGAGATGGCGGATATGGAGTCTGATGAATAGGAGGAACCCATTCTACAAAATGTTAGCATGGAAGAAGAAATGAGGAGGGAACAACATCAACTCATGCATGAGGCTTATGAAAAGGAGGAAGAAGCTCCTTCTGGTCCAAGAAGTTCAATGTGTTTTACAGTTATCAGTCATCATCGGAGCTAATAAGGACTTAAAATTAAATTGGAATTGTCAAAAAAGTGAAAGTGGCATAAACAAATGATGCAGCCAACCATTCACGGCAACTACCTATTTTTAAGGATCTAATTCAAATCAAGTGGAATATTTGACCTACCCCCCAATTTTGGGTGATTAACCGGCGCGTGATCTGTGGACGTGAAGAGTCGGCAAGGCTCTCTTGGCCTATTGGGGCCTATAAAATCAAGGGATTTGTGCTCATTTGGGTACACTGGAGTACATGTACAAGGTACAACAATTTTCGAGATACAGTGGTTCGTGCGTACGTGCAGAAGTCCTCTCTTACACTTGGTGGTTTCAAGTCTATTGTAGGAGCTACTCTGTAGTGTGTATACAGAGGGTAGGCTTCTCAGTCGAGGGCTATGAGCACTATAAGTGTAAGAGAGTAGCTTGGATTTATTTTCTTTTCTGTGAGTCAGTGTGTTGATTAATCTCTATTCTCTTGAGAAATTCTACCATTTGTATTGTTCTGAGTTAGCCTGCATATCAGTGGCCCCTTATGCTGATTTGTTGTATTGGAGATAATAGTTTTAGGGTGGCTTGTCAGCCCTAAGATTGCACTTTTGAGCATCACTCTGCCCAACCTTGTAATCGTCTGATTCGAATCAAGAAGTGTATGGTCTTCCTTGGTCATTGGTAGTCCACACTTTCTGGAGTATTTACCACTCCATGCAATCCGTGTTATCTTCCTGCTCACAGAAATGTTAAAGGGTATACTTCCCTAAAGAGAACCCCCCTTGAGTAGGAGACGTACTGGATGTGATTAATTTTCATTCTCTACTTTTGTTAAAAGAGGATACCCTAGTACCTCCTCTACACCGTGTATCACGCTGAGGTGTCGAACGCACATGTCTACTAGTAGATCCAGTAGGAGATGGCTGCAAAGATGGTCATGGTGGAGTCACAAAGCTAGGAGACATACCTCCTACCGGAGTAGCACCACCCTCAGGAGTGACACCGGCAGGAGTGACACCGGCGAGAGTGACACTGGCGGGAGTGAGGCCAGCGGGAGTGAGGCCGGCAGGAGTAAGGCCGCCAGGAGTGAGGCCGGGAGGAGTGCTACCACGAGCGATCCAATACTGTGATGCAGTGACCATATACGCAGGAGGAACCTGAGAGATGAACTGCAAAAACTGCTCCTCTGTCATGGACTGTGGAGTGACTGGAGGATTGTCTCCCATCGTGCTCTGTAATAAAAGAACTCAATAAATTAGCATGCGATAAGAAAAATAATATAGGGAATAAACAAAAAAAAACCAAAAATTAGTACGTACAAGTCTTTTATTCAAAAGTCCTCTATTCTAGCATCCTCTTAAAGATCCGATGCACCGAGAATATCAATCTCTAAATTGATGGCTTCTAAATTGCTTGCTATGCTGGTTTCCTCCTGATCATCGTCTATTGCTTCGTCTTCTCGAACAATGACCTCTTCTTCAATGACCTCTTCTTCTGGAACAATGATCTCTTCCTCCTCAACTATCGAATGAATCTCTGAGTCCACTAGAGATGGACTTTCTTCTACATCTACATTTTGAAAAATTTGTCTACTACGTGGAGCGACTTGTAAAACAAATAGCCACTTTGGGTCTTTTGAATCTGGTATAAAAACAACTTGCTCATAGTGTTCGGGAAGTACAAATGTATCCCTTTCATCTGTCCATAATCTTGTGGAGTCAACTTGAAGCAAACCGCTCTTATCTCGTCTCACTATTGTGTTTCTTCCAGAGGTGACTACTTTGAACCATTTCACGTCAAAAACAAAGTAATCGAACTTTCTAAAAGATAGTTTCAAGATGTCTTGAATCACACCACAATAATCTAACTCGCCTTCTAAAGCATTATCATCTCTTGCACTCGCTCTACTTTTTGCAAAAAATTCACCATCACTCGACTATCAAAAGTAGACCGGTTTTGATCGATTCGTGCGATTTGAAAGTGTCGTCCATGAGACCATAGTGCACCGTATTTGATATACTCCCAATCACATCCTTTTGCGAGTTCTTCTTCTTGTTCAGAGATATCTTCACCCGTTGCCTTTGCTTGTGAAACCGCTGCATCTAGCCATCTGCTCGTTGGAAAAGCTGCATCGCGAGTGAAGCACATAGTACGGATATCTTTGCTCCATTGTAAAGTGGTAAACGAGCTAATCTTCGCATGTTTTCATATTCTTCATCAACTTATGATCCTCGAATTTGTGTTGTGTCCATGAAACTCTCGTCGACACCTTCTTCACCATCATGATCTTCGTTCATCTCATAAAATGCTTCAAGCATCTCTTCCATATGTTCATTCAGTGTAATATTATTAGTGCTTGCTTCTACGTCTAAGTGCTTTTTTGCTCTCTTTTGTCCACGAGATGTTACCGGTGCAATGTCGTTTGGATCCATCTGCTCACTTGGGGGACCATGCAAATGATAGCATAGGTTTTTCAGTCGAATCCTATCAAAGGATCCATACTCTCTAACATGTGCAGTACAAATCCATCGTTTCCGATAAATTTGATACTTGCACAGTGTGCAAGGACATGCCATTCTCTCTTCAGGATCCAAAGAAGCCATCTGCTACAATATGGACATTTTAGAACATTTTAGAACATTTCTTTTTTTATTAAACCTAAAAATCTAATTCTTAAAGACCTAAATACTTAAATACCTAAGAAAACTTAAAATCCTAGTTTTAAAACCCTAATCTATATAGCTATCCTATTTTATCTATATATTTGGATTTTTTCTTGAATGATCCTATTTTATATATATATTTATTTATTTATTTAGATTTTTTTCCTCTTAATTAAGTTATATGTATGCCTAAATCCTAAAACCCTAATTTTAAAGATCTGGACCTAAAATATGTATATTTCTATACACATGTGTATATACATGTATATATGTATTATATGTGTATGTGTATGTGTGTATATATGTTATGTACGTGTTAAAACCCTAAAACCCTAATCCAAATGACCTAGAACTAAAACATGTATATATATGTATGCATGTGTATATACATGTGTATATGTATATATATGTGAATATAGATAGGTATATAAGTATGTGTGTTTGTGTATTTATATATTTATTTATATATTCAAATTTTTTCTTTACTTAATTATATTTAGTTATATATATTTAATTAAATAATGTAAAACACTAGTTCTTTTTATATTTATTTATGTATATAATTATCTTATTTTATATATATATTTATTTATATATTCAAATTTTTTTTCTTACGTAATCCTATTTCTATAAATTTAATTTTATATATTTAATTATAAATATTTAATTAAATTATTTAAAACACTAGTTCTTTTTATATTTATTTATGTATATAATTATCTTATTTTATATATATATATATTTATTTATATATTCAAATTTCTTTTCCTTACGTAATCCTATTTTTATATATTTAATTATATATGTTTAATTAAAACCCTAATCTTAAAATTCTAGATCTGAAATACTAAACCCTAAAACCCTAATCTTAAATATGTAGACCTAAAATATGTATATTTCTGTATACATGTGTATATACATGTATATATGTACTACATGTGCATGTGTATGTGTGCATATATCTTATGTAGGTGTTATAAACCTAAAACCCTAATCTTAAAGATTTAAATCTAAAATATGTATATTTTTGTATGCATGTGTATCTACATGTATGTATGTATTATATGTATATGTGTGTTTGTGTATATATGTAATCTATGTATTAAAATCCTAAAACCCTAATCAGAAAGACTTAGACTTAAATCTGAAATACTAAACCCTAAAACCCTAATCTTAAATATGTGGACCTAAAATATGTATATTTCTGTATACATGTGTATATACATGTATATATGTATTACATGTGCATGTGTATGTGTGCATATATCTTATGTAGGTGTTATAACCCTAAAACCATAATCTTAAAGATTTAAATCTAAAATATGTATATTTTTGTATGCATGTGTATCTACATGTATGTATGTATTATATGTATATGTGTGCTTGTGTATATATGTTATCTACGTATTAAAATCCTAAAACCCTAATAAAAAGGACTTATACTTAAATCTTAAATACTAAACCCTAAAACCTTAATCTTAAATATCTAGACCTAAAACCCTAAAACCCTAATCTTAAATATTGAACCCTAAAACCCTAATCCTATTTAAAACCCTAAAACTCTAATCTTAAATATTTAACCCTCAAACCCTAATCCTATTTTTATATATTTGATGTAAAACAAAAACTTCAAAATAAAAATAGGATTATATGTGTGTATGTATGCATGTGTGTATATATGTGTGTGTATGTATGCATGTGTACATGTGTGTGTGTGTATGTCTACATGTGTATACATGTGTGTGTATGTGTATGTGTATGTATGTGTTTGTATGTAGGCATGCATGTATGTGCATGTGTGTGTACGTGTGTGTATGTATGCATGCATGTATGTGTATGTGTGTATGTGTGTATGTGTGTATGTGTATGCATGCGTATACATGTGTGTGTATGTATACATGCATGTGTGTATATGTGTGTATGTATGCATGTGTGTATATATGTGTGTATGCATGCATGCCAGTATATGTGTGTGTATGTATGCATGCATGTGTGTATATGTGTGTATATATGCATGTGTGTATGTATGTGTGTATGTGTGTGTGTATGTGTATGTATGCATATGTGTATATATGTGTGTATGTATGTGTGTATGCATGTGTGTGTATGTATGCATGTGTGTAAATTTATGTGTGTGTGTGTATGCATGCATATGTGTATATGTGTGTGTGTATGCAAGCATGCATGTGTGTATAGGTGTGTGTATGTAAGCATGCATGTGTGTATAGGTGTGTGTATGTAAGCATGCATGTGTGTACATGTATGTGTGTATGTTTGCATGTGTAAGTTAATGTGTATCTTCCTTTCTCTTCTCTCTCTCTCTCTCTCTCTCTCTCTCTCTCTCTCTCTCTCTCTCTCTCTCTCTCTCTCTCTCTCTCTCTCTCCTTCTCTCTCTATCAATAGCAAATAAAAGAATCACTTACAAGTATGTCTCTTTTTGAATCGTTGTCGTCAAAGTGTAATGTAGGTCGTCTCTCGTCCAATTCCAAACAATCGACGCCAACAAACTTCTGCAAAATCAACGGAAAGAGAAATTAGAAACCCTAAAGCATAGAGAAACACAAATGCTAACAATACGTGCAGCACTTACCAAGATGTGAGAGCTAAGCCGAGAGAGAGTGTGTGTGTGTAGAGAGAGAGATCCGTGTGTGTGTGTGTGCACAAGACAATGCAGGTTCGCGCACGCAAGTTCGACAGTAGACCGACAGTCTCAAACACGCGAAGAAATGTGAAGTTTTGCTCTCGGGTTCGTGGTATGTTTAAAAATTCGCCACCGGTATAGGCGCCGGTATGGACGTCGGTATACGCGTCGGTAGTTGCCAGTAATTCATCGAAGCTTATACCGACGCTCATACCGACGCTTATACCGATGCCTATACCGATGCTTATACCGGCGGCTGTGGGCCACACTGACGATCCGTTTAAAACGGTCATATCGACGGTCACTTGACCGTCGATATCTCTTAGTGAGATTTTCCGAGGGCTATACCGACGCCGACTATGACCGTCGGTATATGCAGCGTCGGTATGCCCCTCATATGTTGTAGTGGTGGTGGTTGAACTACACCCTAAGAGAGAGGATTAGGAAGTAATCCTCAACCATGGCTTTTGGGGCAAGTGGTTAGCCCATCACACTCCTAGCTAGAAAGGTTGTGAGTTCAATTCTCTTAGAGTTCATAACATTGGTATCAGAGCCTAGGAGGTAGGCTTTAGAAAGGTGGATCGATCCAATGGCACAGGTGCTAGAGCACTCTGTCATGTGAATGGTTACTAAAAGGGAATGCGATTCTTTGGGATTCTACCAAACAAAGATCAAGGTGTATCTCTCAATTTTTAGGTTCGATTAAGGCACATAAGATACCATTGGAGAGCTCTCAGAAGCAACTTCTAGAATATACTAAGATAACTAGGAATTATGAGGGTATTGGGGACACCGTGGGTGGCACTTGATTGAGGGTTCAAGATATAGAGAATAGGTAAGAATGCAATTCAAGATAGTAAGGTTGAGAACAAAGTTCAAGTCACCAAGGTTGGGAACTAGGTTCAAGGAAGTATGCTAGGTTGAGGATATCAATTCAAGGGTACCTAAGGATTTCAAGAGCTGATCAATGAGGCTAGAGGGAAATGAAAATAGATCATTTAGGATAGTGAGCGATCAAGGGGGGAAGAATGTAATAAAGTGATAGATGGTTTGAGTTATCTTGAGATTTACTACCATTGTCAAGATATTCTACCTTCTTTTCTTTATTTTTCTACCACTCACTTGATTTCCATCTTGAAAAAAAATTACTTTTTATAGCTGAATGCTAGAGTTTTATTAAGATGTATCCAAAGGATATCGGAATTTTGGTTGTGATCGAAACATTCCAAATATCGTTTGAAGGTGTTAACCTTTTGGCTACCTTGACCAAGTATATCACCGAAACGCTTGGGAGCGTTGAAATGTATAATAAATTGAACAAATTTCATAATAACCGTCATAACCACTTGATGTGACTTTGTCCTTTTGTTCCTTTAATGCGTCCTTTAAAGAACTATAAAGACCGGTATCATTCGAGTTCATCTCTTTTAGTAACATAATACTCAACAGCTTTTCAAATCGAGATACATTATCTATCACAAATATTGATGCCGAAAATGTCACAACTGTTATATTTCCACGCATCTAGGCCCTATGCATGAAGTTCAGGATTTTTCTTATGGCTTGATATTTGGACCAACCCATCTATGATTTCATTGAACGTAAAAAAAATGTAGTTGTTAGTGCTACGGCTAGAACCTTTGCATGGTGTTTTAACTTGGTTTAAGGTGAATGTTTTTGGATTGAGTAGAGCATGAATAAAACATTTCGAGAGGATTCCAAGAATTAATCAAGGTATTCAAATCTTGAGTTTGTTCAACAAAAATAAAAAAGCTCTCATATATCGTCTATTCCTCCCCTTCAAAGCTCGAGAAAAAGAGGAAAAAGTAGTCCAAAGGCTCAAACTTGAAAAATAGAAACCGTCAAATTAAACTCACATAGGGACGCAAAAGGAAGGGAGGAAAAAAAGATGTTATTTAGCACAGACATCGAGTCTTTTAGTATCAGTCTTGTATACAAAATCTTACTGAAATCAAAAGGACACGTTCCATTTAATCTGAATCGTGTGTATAGCGATGGCTGTTCGTTTAATCAACAATTAAAAGTTTGGTGCAGATGGAAAGATACATTCTACTATCTCCGTAATCCGCTAACAGAGGAGGAAGAAAGAGCAACAACAGACAAGAAGTCATTAAAAACAGCTATGAAATCAGCATTTATTTTTTTAACTCAAATTCCGAAAGTTCATACTTACTGTAAGAAATAATTACAGGATGTCGCTTATATGATCCGGTTCTATGTTTTTCTGATAACTTAAGCAATTCTACTTCAATGTATATTATGTAAAAGTTTGTATTAGACGCTTCATGCTAAATTAGTATGATGCAGATCGTAATCTGTAAGGAAATATTAGAAGATTAATGTGTGCGTTATCTTTCCTTGGGGTTTCCCTCAAAAACGTTAACAAGTCTTCGTATACTCTACTGAATCTTTCCCTCTTTTCTTAGCAAGCATCCTATTTTATGATATGAAGGCACGGCTAATGATTCTTGTTTGGCCCAGAAGGTGAGATGCGCCCTTGCTTGGTCTGACGAATGGTGGCTACCACTTTGAAGGAAGGAGTGTCTCCCCCTCTTTTGCTGGTGAAGAAGAAAGAGTTGCTATGACAACTGCGACAGCCATCACTTCGTACAAAATCGTGTTCTGCTTCTCTTCTCAGGAAGTTATCCAGTTCCTTCCATTTATAAGTCGACCTGCGCAGTGTTTCCGCAACACCATCATGATAATTTGAGGGCGTGAAGGCTCTGCGTAGTGTGTGCACCACATTGTCCTCATAATTTGAGGGCATCCAGGATAGCTGACGGTCATCTGGAGTCCGTCGTACCGCCCCCGTCGCAGCTCCAATAACAGCTGCAGCATTGTTATGCTTCCCTGTCGTGAAAAAGGAATGCAATTCATCATCGTGATAATTCGTCCTCGCAGATTGTCCATGCTTATGTTTCCCTACAGCTTCTTCTTCCCCAGTACCATTTTCTACGTTTCTTCGGTGAAAGGAATGTGCTTCAATGTTCTTGTGTGATAACAAACTTCGTTCTTTCGAGACGTCGTCACTATAGATAGCCGGCGCCGACGCAGTAGGACGATCCATTGGAGCCCAACGTAGTTCTGCTGCTTCAGCGGCAGTATTTTGGTCATACTCTCCACCAGCAAGTTTCCTGAATGAGGGCATTGCGTTTTCCTTGTAAGACGACAAGCGTCTTCGCCCCGCGTCATGATAATTTCTTGATGTCGCCGCTGCACGATGGTCCATGGCAATGTGACTTCTTTCAGATGCTCCGGCAGAATAATCACTTTCACCAGAAGAGCGTAGAAGTGTATTCGAAGCTAGGTTTCCTTCGTTCAATCTAAGGATGTTAACCGGGGCAGCATCGGAGAGGCCTACGACGTCCATTAGCGACCCACTCTTCACCATCATCGCAATCAGTATTGTGAATGCTGTCAGACAGCTGAAGCCCATGGCGCGCGCAGCTTATCGGAAATAAACAGCGTCTCAAAGCTTTGAAGAGAAGGGTATTGGTCTCTTCCGAGAGAGTGAGAGAGAGAGAGAGGTATCGAGTTCGGGATCACTGGTTGGCGCTAATCTATATATATATAGACGCATGCAGAGATGTCTCTAGAATACGTTTGTCAATCATTATAGCCAAGTCTTGAATGATCGTTCAACTCGTTCCCATTTCTCAATTTCCTTTTGTGCATTGCGGGCCATCAGGTGTCTTCAGCGAAAGCGTGGCCCTCGCTTTCACCCAATAGGAAGATTTATTTTCATGATCCGCTTTTACTACGGGGCGATCTTTTAATCAAGAGAGACATCAGGTCTTTCTTTCTGCATTTTCATTGTGTTAAGATCCGCTCCTACCACTGAATTGTCGTCCGAGACATGCTTACTGCTTCACGATGATAATGTCCATAGATGTAGACATGAGCGCTGGAGAAACTACTTCACGAGACATGCAGACAAGAAGGCTGGAGTTAAAAAGTAAGATACAGCAGATGGATGCCGAAGTCCATTGAGCTAAGCCGAAGTCCATTGATGCGCATACTCTGTTCCCATTACAAACACTGCTTTCGGTGTTGTCCACATGCGCACTAGTCATCGGAGCTTTCATATAATGGATATCTGTAGTCAGAATGAGAGCGTTCTCGTTGGGTTCATGTGAAACAAGCCGTAATCAGAGTATGTTGTCGATTGAGAGTTGCATTCATATCAATGTTTGAAAGAGCGTTTGGTCAAGATCGCAGTATATGCAAAATCTGGACGGAATCGATATTCATTTCACACATTGATAAATATATTTTCATATTAGGCGTATGAACATTGAACTTCAAAAATTTTCATGTTGTTCCTTATCTTTTTACCAAGGTTGTATAAAATTAATCGTACTGTAACACGTACATAGGTATAGAATCTTATCTTGAATCCTGTCAGACAAATAAAGCCTATAGCGCGCGTAGCTTATCGGAAATAAACAGCGTCTCAAAGCTTCGAAGAGAAGGGTATTGTTCTCTTTAGAGAGAGAGAGAAAGGGATAGAAAGAGAGAAAAATTAATTCTATATTTTCTAACAAATAATTAGAACAACTATAGTAAATATAGAATACCTTGAGATCTTCTTTCTTTGATGTGCTAAGTGAATTCTTTATCAATGCTCTATAGTTCCCATTAGGTTTGTCATTTGCATACTTTTAGTAGGTAGTATTGTAGTATTGATTTTGTCCCCAATTTCTTCCTCTATCTCCACCATAGCCACCTCTTTCACTTTCCCTTCCTCTTCGAAAAGATTTGCCTTTACCATTGTTACTTTGATTTTGATTTCAACTTTGTTAATTGTGCCAACAATCATAAGGCAAATGATTGATAGAGCCAAAAATCATAAATTCCTTTTTGTTAGTATTCTAATTACCTCTATCTCTTCCATTTTCTCTACCTTTACCTCTTCCATTACCTCTTCCTTTTACATGATGAGCCTGAGAAGTCGATTCTTTGTCATCCGTTGCTTTTCCTTTATCTCCTTTCTTCTCATTCTTTGCATACATAGGAGAGTTTTTTCCTTTATCTCCATCTGACTTCAAAGCCTTGCTCAAATGTGAGCATCAATCCAAGCAATTGGTTTAGATCTGGTACATGTCATGTGATAATACAAAAGCTTCCCACCATTTATCTCCTCTCAAACTTGCAACTAGTTGTGTAATCGACCTATGATCTTCAATGTCTTCATCTAAAGATCCAAGGCTATCTTCCAATTCCTTCATCTTGGTGACATAATCACTAATGCTTTGACTTTACTTCTTTTTTGATGACATTGTAAATTTTGACCACAACCTAGATTTCCTAGCTTTAGTATTGTTTTGGAAGTAATCTTCCAATGCATTCCATATATCTTCAGTTGTTTCCAAACCTTTGATGTGCGGTAACAAGTGATTTGTGATAATGTTACATATATAGGCTCTTGCACTTCCATCTTTCTTCTACCATAGCTTTCTAGCTTCTAGCCCTTCTTTCTTTGGTTGATGATGATCTTCAAATGTAGGATTTTCTTCTTCATGTGTTAACACTCAAGCTAGTTGTGCAATATCTGATCTTCTCATAGTAGCATACAAGAGAGAACCAATAATTGACCTATACATTGTCAAATTCTACACCTCTCCTCCCTCATGAGCACTTAATTTAACAATAACTTCCAATTCATTCTCAATGGGCTTATGATCAAACCAGCCAAGGTTTTGTAAAAGATATAGGATATATTTCCTTTGCATCAAGTATTTATCTTCTTGTTTGTATAGTAATTAAATCCCAATGAAGTACATTCAAATCCCTACATTAGATATTTCAAACTCACATTCAATATTTTTCTCTATTTCCTTGATGTTTACTTCATCATTCCCTTTAATGATCAAATCTTCAACATATAGACAAATGAAAAAAAAAAATTGCTATGTTAATTCTTCACAGAGTGATGGGTCTACGTGATTATGATTTTCTTCACATTTTACTAAGTAGCCAAAAAGTCTTTAGTTTCAAGACCTTGGGGCTTGCGTAAGTTCATAAAGAGCCTTATTAAGGCTGCGTATATGATGTGGAAACCTATCATTTTCAAAGCCTTGGGGCTTCTCCATGAAGACTACCTCTTTAAAATCTCCATTTTGGAAAGCATTTTTCACATCCAATAGGTGCATCTTTCTAGCTCTTGAGGTTCAAACTAGAAATAAAATCCTTTTGTTGTCCATGCTAGCTACTCAAGTGAATGACTATACAAATTCTATGCCTTAATTTTGGGCATAAGCTTTGGCAACCGACCTTGCTTTATGTTGGAGTTTCAGGTTTGCAGAAGCATGTGAACAGCACAGGAAGATGCTTGGAGCACAACACACAATACTCAATGTATTAGTGAGAGAATGTACAAAAATAATTAACCCATTAGGATTATAGGCATATATACGATCTAGGGGAAAAAAATCTCCTAAAGAGGGAAAAACATGCCCCCACAATCCTAGTGTGTTCACGCACATCACTACTAAAATATATAAACAAATCCCCCCTTGGAATGATGCAATGAACAAGGATCTAGCACACATGTATAAGGAAGTGACAAGCTATGTGGATTCAATCCACAAAAGTTAGTAAGCCCAAAGCTTTTTGGACACCTTCAAACTTCTCCCTAGGGAGAGCCTTTGTGAAAAGGTCTGCAACATTCTACCGTGTGGGCACATATGCCAAACTGATCTCTCCAGTAGAGAACCTCTCCGTGACATAAGGATAGTACTACTTAATGTGCTTAGCGCAAGCATGGAACACAAGGTTCCTTACAACTACCAATGTGCTCTAACTAAGAGTAAAGATGTTTTTGGTAGAAGATTGACCAATGCCCAAATTAGCCATAAGGCATTTGAGCCATACACACTCAACAATCCTTGTGAAAGCTACCCTATACGTACCCTCACAACTAGGAGTAGCCACAATCGGCTACTTCTTCCTCAATGAAGCTATGCATGAGCTACGAATCATGAAGCAAAAACAACTAATGGACATAGGATTGTCATAGCAACCAACCTAGTCTGCTATCTTACAAATGATCATGTTTACACATTGCCCAGGTGTCAAGCATTGGAAGGCGGTTAAGCCCATCTTTTGCTACTTGACTGGTCCCTGTCTATTGTTTTATCCCAAGAGAGGGTGAATATTGCCAAATTCAAATTCTATTTCTAGCTTTGAAAATCTCAATGAGTAATGCATAAGTAATTCAAGCATCAAACATCTTGCTGATAATGAACAACATCAAATGCATCTCCAACATCATGAATACTCAACCATAAACCTATCTCTATAGGGGAGTCAATAGGTTTGCAATCTTCAAGGAAAAAATGCTACAATAATGTGTCAATATATTTTGTTTGACACAAAACTATATTGGCATGAACTTGAATAAATTGAATGCCCAAATAATGATGCAAATGCCCTAAATCTCGTATATCAAATGAGGCATGCAAAGCATCCTTAAAATCACCATTGTAGACATAGACAACATAGGAAACAATGATCAAAAGCAGATCATTTGCATGCTTAACATATAAGGTGCTCTCTGTTGGACTGTTCTCAAAACCATGTGCAATTAGGTAGGCATGTATCTTATAATAGAAAGCACATGATGATTGCTTCAAACCATATAACGTCTTTTCAACCTGCACACTTTGTTGGCATGCCTTTTCTACACAAACTAGAGTGCTGAAAAGATACACTTCTTCATCCAACTCACCATTCAGAAATGCAGTTTTAATGTCAAACTAATGTATGTTCCAATCATGATGAGATGCAAGTGAACGGACGCTACGAGCAGTAGTCATTCGGCATGTAGGAGCAAAGGTCTCATCAAAATCTATGCCTCTTTCTTGAGCATAACCCTTTGCAACAAGCCTAGCCTTATAGCTATCGACGGCTCCATCAATCTTATGCTTCAGCTTCTATACCTATTTAGTGTCAATGGCCTTCTTCTGAGGAGGAAAGTCACATAAAGGTTAGATTTTGTTTCTCATAATAGCACCATATTGTGATTGCATAGTAACCATCCAATTTTTAGAGATTTGTGCTTCATCAAACAAAATAGGTTCATTCTCATCACAAAGGCTAGAGACACCCATAGCATAGCAATCACATTTAAAATAAGCACTATGAGAGCCTGAATGAGTATGATATGATAGAAATGCATCCAATTTGCTATCTTGCAAAGTCTGTAAAAGCGATTTAGGCATTGTTTTTGCTTCCTCTATATTATTTCTCTAATTGGTAAGTGCATCATGTAAATCTGCATGAGAAATGGAATGATCTACATCATCATGTGAAAACTATAAACGCTAAGGAGTTTCCTCATTTGGACCAGTACTAGACTATCCGCTTGTAAAAAGAGGCAACAAGGTGTCATACAAATCTTTGGAGCTAACTAATGTCTCTTCGTACATGAAAGCAGTGCATGAATAGCATCTTCAACAAAAAAAGAAATCATGGGTAATAAAAATGTGTTTAGTTTGTGGATGATATAGACGATAGTCTTTGCTTTTAGAACTATACCCAACAAAAATACTTTTCATTGATTTATCATCCAATTTCCTACAATTTGTTTAGGCATTAATGCATAAGGCAGACAACCAAAAACACATAGATGAGCAACATGTTTCTTGAAACCATGCCAAGTGTTGTATGGAGTGATAGACTATCATGCTTTAGTGGTACACCTGTTAAGTACACATGTTGCACACCTAAGAGCCTCAAGCATGAAACTATGTGCTAAAGCATGAATCTTGACCATACACCTCGCCATCTCCATGAGTGACATGATCTTCCTCTTAGCAACTCCATTTTGTTGAGGTGTATATGACACTGTACACTTATGTTTTATCACACGTTGAAGAAAACATGCATTAAAATTAGAAGACATATATCTTGTGCCCCCGGACCCTATCGGAATGGAGGGTGCCCATTTTACATGCTGACAGATTCTAAATGAAAACGAGAAACTATTTAGAGCACATAAACACTTCATACTTTGATTTTAATTTCTGAGTAGCTCAAACTAAACCATCTTTTGGGAACACGGAATACTCCATTTTGCCCAAAATATAGCCTTCACAAACATGTTCACCAGGGGCCTTAAGTTTGGGTAAAGAGGACACCATTTTAGATTCTATAGGCATATCCAACTAGAAAAATTTAGATGACCAAAGTGTGCATGCCAAAGCTTTGCATCTCACATAGCCTAAGAATCATGTACTGCACATGCTCAAATATTCATAGATTTTTCATAGTCTATGTGCTCATACAGCCCCACAACATAAAATGTGAGAAGCATTAATTACATCCCCATTTGATAGATCATGGATTGTACATCTTTCATCATTTCACAACCGAGATGATCTTGACTAATATTGAAATTGATAACACATTTTTCTTCATCACTCGCACAAATAAAGACTCCGACTATGTAAAAGAACTACCATTAGCAGTAGTCAAAATGATCTTACCAACTCCCATGATAGGATAAGAGGCATTGTTGGTGCATGTGAGAGTATTTCCTTTAGGGGCAGGGTCAAGTGAAGTGAAGAAACTACACTATGAGTTCATATGTTTGTTTGCCCCACTATCAAAGTACCAAACATTTGAGCATACTCTAGACATACACTCTTCATGAGAACATGGGTCATAACTACAAACAATAATAAATTCCCATTCTTCATTTTGCACAAGATTAGCAGACTCTCTTTTGGGTGTAGATGCCTTTGCAAAAACCATTTTAGCATCTTTCTTGTTTGCCTCTTCTGGAGCATTTTTTGGAAAACTCTTTGTGACATGATCATTTCCTCTATAGTATTTGCTAGACAATATTTGCTTTCCTATTTTCTTCTCATCTCTCTCATCCTTATTTGATTGTGAAAAATTAGCAGATTTTTGCTTACTTGTAGACAAGCTTCATTTACCTTTTCCCGTCTCACTAGCGAGGAAAGCGCGATCTCCAACATGCATAATTGACCTGTTTTGGCTAGAGTGACCACCCTACAACAAAACAGAGATGAAATCCTAAAATTTTAAGGAAATTGTATTGCCATTCATCATCAATCAAATGGTAGAAGTAAAAATTTGATATGAATCTAGAAGGGCCATTCACAACGGTCTGCACAAGTGAATTGTCAGGTAAGACTTCATCAATAGAAATTAACTGCTCCTTCAAACCTTTGGTCTTTATCAAAACATTGTGCATGGAATATCCTTAATTCATATGCTCATTGTCCAATTGTTTTCGAAGGTAAGCAACATGAGCCTAATACCTTGCTTGGTATAAAGTGGTTAGTGTATCCCAAGCATATGTTTTTCTATTTTGCATGAGCGAATGTGAGGAATAATGGAACATTTGATAGCCAAGGCTATCAATGCATGTGTTTAAGCATCTCTCTCATCCCAACAATGTTTCTCTATAGTAGTTGTAGTAGGAACCTCAGCAAGAATAGGAATGCAAGAATATCACCATCTTCAATGGCCATTTTCATTAGCTTCAATAACTTTATTTGCAGGTGTAATATGATAATTTTTCAACGCCTTGCATAATATTCCATAGTCCTTTTGCAATCAATAAATAATGCATCATATAAGCCCATATTGGGTAATTGGCACCATCCAACATATCCTCAACAGTCAACATATGGAATACATCACTTCTTTCAGCCATGGCAACTTACTAAAATACCTTGATGTAGAAACATAATTGTATTTCAAAAAGTTGAACAAAATTATCTTGTTGGGTTCTACTAAACATGTACTCCAATGGATTTCTCTTTGGTTGCCCCCTTCACGTCTATATGTAACAACTCCCATGGGTGTTCTCTTGTGTAGGCACTCTTATTGAATGGAAGTATGAATTTCTTCCCTAATTGACAAGATTAACATAAAATATTCATAACTTGGCCTTTGAATTTGGGAAGCCCCTCAAAAAGCATTGTGAATTGCATTTCCTTTATTCTTTGTATGTTGATGTGAGCTATCCTCTTATGCCACAAGTCCAGACATGTCGAGTGGAATGCGAGTTTATCTCCAAGGTGAAGAGTCTTTCTTTCTTCCTTTCTTTTACTATTACCTTGTACCCTTGGTTAGGGTTCTTCACAAAGCACCCACCTTTTTTGAACCTTCATTGATAGCGTATTTCAACCATTTTCCCTTCAACACAAGTTCTTATGTTGGTAGGTACATGCAAGACATCCTTGAGACATCTTCCCTCCTCTTGGTCATCCAAAGCTACATCTCCAATGAGTGAGTTTGCATGATCTATATCATCATCTCTTTCTACATGTCCTTTACCTTTGGGAGTATGTAGGTTAGTAAAGGAAGAAGCATTTCAACTCATATGGTTACTACATCCACTATCCATATTATATCGAGTGTAACTAGTTTTCTTGAATTATCACTCATGTGCATCCTCAAGAGATTATCATTTTCTAAAGTTTTAGAAGCACAACTACCATTTCCTTTGTATGAAAAACTCTGATCATAGCTACTTTGGCTTCCTCCATGGTAGTAATCTCTAGCATAGAAGCCACACTTGCGACATATGTAACACCCGTCTCCATCTTGATTCTTGTTTTCTTTTATGCCTTCCTCATCTTCCACTTGTTCTTCCTCTACCTCTTTTTGATTAGGTTCCTTTGGCATATTTGTGATTGATTAAGTGTCCTTTCCTTCCTCCAAACCTTCCTTTGCCCCCTACTTTATCCTCTTCTTCCTTTTCCCCTTTGATTGCGTGCATAAAAGACTTGTACATCCTTGCTTTTAGTTGACTCTACACCTATGTTCATTTCTAATGTGACCATGAGAGCAACCAATTCAATGAAGTTTGTAGTATTATCCCTTAAATATATGAAAGTGGTAAAGGGTTTCCACATCTCCTCAATCTAAAAACCATTGAGGGTATATGCCACAAGATTGTCATCATCTACCTGGATTTGAATAGATTTCAATGCATATAACAATTCCTTGATCTTAAGTATCTATTTTTGACACTCCTTGAGCTTTTCCTAAGGTTGTTGAGCTCACACTTGAGTTGGATCCTTGTTGCTTTGGTGCTTTTTTGAATAAATAATCTCATGTGTCTCCCACACCTTCATGCTTGAATCCAAATCTGGGATATTCCCGGCCATGCAATTGTTTATGTGTTAGGAAAGGATAAAGATCACCGTGTTGTCTCTTTCATTCCATTACCTCAAGGATCTTAGTTGGTCATTGGTTGGATTTTAAATTCAACCTAGGCCTTGGGTTACTTACACTAATCAATCTTCATAGGCCCTTGCCCGTAATGTAGTTGGAGACCCTAAATCGCCATGTTTGATATTTCCCCTTGTCTAAATTTTGAATTTTAAAGTTGAAGTATTTTATCTCTAGTCCTTGCTACTTGATCTAGCCCTTAGCTTATGCTCTATTTTGTGTCAAATGTAAATGAGGCTCTGAAGTTACGTTAATCAAAACCTTTCCTTTGATGCACACCTTGCACACTTGAAGCTTTGAGTAGAATAGATCCCCATTGGTTTGACCTACCTCCAACAAGATTTTCTTGATGCAAATATTTAACCATGATATCAGCAATGTGTTCTTTCTTGCATTGGATGTCTCCAAGATCCAAAAAATGCTCTATTACCACTAATGGGGGAAGTAGCTCAACCCCTATGCAAATGAAGTGTGAATGACCTCCACATGTAGCCTTCTTTAACATCTACATACCATTATTGCTCTTTCACAAAGCATATGCATCCAACTATAGTGAGAGTTTTTAATTCTATAGTCTGCACCATGAGCTTTTGAACAATAAAAATTTGAACTCCAAATTGATGCCTACACTTAGAGAAACAATGTCTACAAGAATAGATAGTTGAATGCATATAGTATCTAGTCAAATAGAGACCACACTTCACTCGAGCAAGATTTTCTAAAGAAGTAAACCAAGAATAAACCAAAGGAAAAAAATTCCTAGAAAATCAATAAGTAGAGAAGGATTACCATCTTTTATAAAAGAAAACTGGCTCCAATAGATCCTACACAAAAATAGGGACATCAATCAACACACTTCACTAATTTGAATTTTCTCCACAAATACTGAAAAAATGATTCAGAGACTTCAAGCGCTTCAAGATGACTATAATATATATCCAATGACACAAAGATTACATCAAATGGAGGAGTTAGGAAGGAGAAGCAATGCTAAGAACTAAGGATTAGAGAGTTGCAACACTACATGTGCACACACATAGGTATGTCTACACAAATCTAACAAGAAATCAAGGAAGTGAATTTCATATTACAACTGCATCAATTAGCACACACTGTAAACGAACAAAAATCCAAAAATATGAGTCAAAAGAAGTCGTGATATAGGCTTCTTTTATAGACAGAAGTTGGTCCCTAAAATTTAAGAACCACCTTTCCCAAAAACGTAGACCTCTAAATTCAAGGACTTAGTTAAGGTTTCTTGGGGAGTGTTTGGTTGAGTTATTTTGATGGAATCTTGTTCATGTAGGCTTCCATAAAATGTTCCACATGTTCATAATTGACTTCCCACAAATTTATCTTAAAGCTTTACTTTTAATACACACATGCACACACGCACGCACACACACACACACACATATATATATATATATATATATATATATATATATATATATATATATATATATATATATATATATATATATATATATATATATATATATATATATGTATATATGTATGTATGTATGTGTGTTTGTATGTATGTATGTATGTATATATATATATATATATATGTATGTATGTATGTATGTATGTATGTGTGTTTGTATGTATGTATGTATACATACATACATACATACATATATATATATATATATATATATATATATATATATATATATATATATATATATATATATATATATATATATATGTATGTATGTATACATACATACATACAAACACACATACATACATACATACATACATACATATATATATATATACATGTATGTATGTATGTATGTTTGTGTGTTTGTATGTATGTATGTATGTATATATATATGTATGTATGTATGTATGTATGTATGTATGTGTGTTTGTATGTATGTATGTATGTATATATATATATATATATATATATATATATATGTATGTATGTATGTATGTATGTGTGTTTGTATGTATGTATGTATGTATACATACATACATATATATATATATATATATATATATATATATATATATATATATATATATATATATATATATATATATATATATATATATATATATATATATAGAGAGAGAGAGAGAGAGAGAGAGAGAGAGAGGGGGGGAGCGATTCTTCCTTATTGTCATTACACCTATATTTTTTTGAGCATTTTGTCATCATCTATTTATGTTTCTTTGCATAATAATGCATTCTAATCTAAGAAATAATATGTTTGTGCACACGATCTCTATGAACTTCAAACATTGCATCCTTTCTTTTAATCTGCCCCCAAGATGGACAAGTTTGCTACAAGCCTTATGTGCTCAAAGAATCTACATGATGTATGTAATGATATGTGATCAAAATAAGGAATATTGGAGGTGCTACGATGGTTGATTGTGACGTATGTAGGCATAATGTATAGACTAGATGCAATTAATCCATAGAGACATTGGGCTTGAGTAGGAGGAGAACAAAGGATTATAAAAACTGACCATATAGTATGATATTAAGAACTTTTATCCATGTGAGTATGAAACTACAAATCATTTTCATGTGCCATTATGGAAACATAAATCATTTTTGAGAGTACCTTGTCCTCTTCATAACTCAATGAATATTTGGAAAAATGAGTGATCGAGCATATGAATTTAATTTATTTTTTGTATGCATGCATTTTTTGAACCCTTATAAGATATTGTCTGAGAATCTTAGAAGACACTAGAGAATATGTATGTATGCATTACAATACGATTAATTTTATACAACCTTGGTAAACATATAAGGAGCAACATGAAAACTGGTGAGCTTCATATGCATAAAATGAAATTTATATCCATGTTTCAATTGAATATCAATTCCGTGGAGATTATGCATATATTGCAATCTTGGCAAAAACATCTTTCTAACATTGATATGCATGCACTCTGAATGAGCAACATACTCTGATTTTGCTTGTTTCACATGAATCCAATGGGATTTCTCTCAATCTAACTACAAAGATTGATTATATTAAAGTTTTGATGATCTGTGCACATTTTGAAAACACAAAAAGCATTATTTGTAATGGGAATGGAATATGTGCATCAATGGACTTTTGCTTAGCTCAAGTTTTTGGAGGCATTCATCTTCTCTATATTACTTTACATCTCCAATGTTCCTCTCTACTGGGTTCTATATTTGATTTTCTTGGGTATGGACATTATCATCATGAAATAGTTAGCATGTCTCTAATATTTGAGTTAATTTCATTTTGTACCAACACAATGAAAATGCAAAAATAAAGACCTAAAATCTCTCTCTTGATTAAAAGATCTTAACGTAGTCAAAAGTGGATCATGAAAATAAATTGTCCTATTGGATCAAAAAGCGAGGGCCATGCATTCCTTGAAGACACCTAATGGTCCACAATGCAGAAAATGAGATTGAGAATTGGGAACGATCTGAATGAGCTGATGGTCACTCATGGAGATGGCAAGGTGTATGGTCAAGAGTTAGGCTTTACCACATAGTTTCTAGCTTGAGGCTATTATGTGTGCAACATATGTACTTATAAGGTGTGCCACTAAATTCTTGGAGTATATCACTCCATATGAGGCTTGGCATGGTTGCAAGCCATGTTTTGCTCACATGTGTGTCTTTGTTTGTCTACCATATGCATTAGTGCCTAAACAACAACACAAGGAATCAGATGATAAAGTGACAAAATGTATTTTTGTTGGGTACATTTCTATAAGCAAATGCTATCCTTTGTATCACCGATAGACTTAACACATTTCGGTGAGCCATGATGTTCTTTTTGTGGAAGATGCTATCAACCATTACTTTCATGTACTAAGAAAACATCACTTAGCTCCTGACATGTGTATGGAACTTTCTTGCCTCTTTTTACAAGTGGACAGTCTAGTGCTATTCCAAATGAGGCAAGTTCTCGACCTTTATAGGTTTGACAAGATGGTGTAAATCATTTCATTTCTTATGGATATTTACAGGATTCAATTTTTGATGAGAGAACTTATATAGGAGGTAGAAACTATGCCCAAATGGCTAGTAGAGACTTTGTGAGATAGCAAACTAGATGCACCTCTGTCATATCGTACTCGTACTCATTGAGGCTTTCATTCTTTTTTTGCATCAAATTGCTATGCTATGGATGCATCTAGTCTTTGTGATGAGAATGAGCATTTTTAATTTGATGAAGCACAAAATTCAGAAAATAAGATGGCTTCTATGAAATCAGAATATGATGCTATCATTAAAAATGGTACCTGCTCTTTATGTGACTTGCCTCCTAGCAAGAAGGCCATTGGCACTAAGTGGATATACAAGGTGAAGCATAAGTATGATGGAATAGTCAATATGTATAAGGCTATGCTTGCAAAGGGCTATGCTCAAGAAAGATGCATTGATTTTGATGAGACCTTTGCTCCTACATGACGAATGACTACCATTCGTAGCATTTGCACACTTGTAGCTCATCATGGTTCCAATGTACATTAGTTGGACATCAAAACTACATTTTTGAATGGTGACTTGCATAAAGAAGTGTATGTTTTTCAACTCCATGGTTTTGTGTGGAAAGGGCATGAAAACAAAGTATGCAGGTTGAAAAAGGCATTATATAGTTTGAAGCAAGCACCATGTGCTTGGTATGAAAAGATACATGGCTAGCTGATTGCACATGGTTTTCAGAACAATCCAACTGAGAGCACTTTATACGTTTAGTGTGAAAATGATGTGCTTCTGATCATTATTGTCTATGCTGATGACGTGCTGCTCACTCATCCTATTAAAAAGCATATTGCTAATTCTAAGGTTGATATGCACCCTTCATTTGAGATGTCACATTTGGGGCACTTGCATCATTATTTGGGCATTCGATTTATGCAAGTTGATGGCGAGATAGCTTTGTTTCAAAAAAATATATTGACATATTATTGCAACATTTTGGCCTTGAAGACTACAAACCTATTGTCACTCCTATGGAGATAGGTTAACGGTTGAGTCTTCATGATGCTGGAGATGCATTTGATGCTCTCTCCATCAATAGGGTGTTGGATGTTTGATATATTTATGTAGTACTCAACTAGATATCTAGCTTGCTATCTCATAGATAAGCAAGTTTAGGAATTGCCTAGGTTTCAAGCATTCAGAGGCGGTTAAGCGCATCTTTCGCTACTTTAGTGGTGCCTGGCTACTTGGATTGTTTATCCTAAAGGGGGGTCACTATCAACTAATTTACATGCTTTTTATAACTCTGACTCGGCTAGTTGCTATGACACTCGTGTGTCCACTCATGGTTTTTTCTTCCTGCTTGGTGGATCATGGATATCTTGGTTGAGCAAGAAGCAACCTACTATGTCTACTTTCTAGTTGTGAGCCTGACTACAGGGAAACTTTCACAACGACTATTGAATGTGTGTGGCTCAAAAAACTTATTGTTCATTTGGGTGTTGGTCAAACTTCTACCACCACCATTGTCACTAACAGTCACCGTGCATTGGAACTTGCAAGAAAGCTTGTGTTCCATGCTCACACTAAGTAAATTCAGGTCCACTATCGTCATTTTAGGGAAAGCTTCTATGCTAGAGAGATAAATTTGGGATATGTGCCCACACACGAGAACATTGTAGACCTTTCCACAAAGGCTTTGCCGAGGGAGAAGTTTGAAGCTTTTCACAAAGCTTTGGGCTTACCTACTTTTGTGGATTTATTCCACATAGCTTGGCACTTCCCTATACATGACTACCAGGTCCTTCTTCACTACATCACTTCGAGGGGGGATGTAAGATGCCACATGGATTTTCCACCCGAAAAAAAAAACATGTGTAGGTAATAATGAAATTTTATGTTTAGGATATTCTAAGCATGTCTGCAAAATTTTGTATCAATAAGTTTTTACATTCTCTCTCTACAAAGTTGTCGCATGAAATTTTTATGTTAAATTTGAGCATGAAGATGAAGGAATCTGAAAAAGTGTTGTATGGGAGAGAGGTAGAGGACTCTTAGTAGAAAAACTTTACCTGATTGGATTTTTTGTAGTTGCTATGTTTTATGTCTCGTTTGGTTCCATGAAGATAGGTTAACGAAGAAATTTTTCATGTTTTTTCATCTCTCTCTAGAATTTTCAATTTTGTAGGGCCCAAAAGTGATATTAGGAAGCAGATTTGGACCTAAGGCATCTCTAACACTATTGTACAGATTTAAGAACTGAATATTTTTGTCTCTCACAAGATTTAAGGAAACATGAATTAAATTATACAACACGACTTAGAAATGCTTGCAGTTGTTCATGCACTTAAGCATTGGAGACACTTATTGCTTGGAGTAAAGTTTGAATTAAGAACAGATCATCAGAGCCTTAAATACATATTTACTCAACCTTTACTTAACAATAGACAAAAACGATGGATCCAATTGCGAAGTGAATATGATTTTAATATTAAATACTTAGCAGGAAAAGAAAACAAGGTGGCCGATGCTTTGAGTCATAAACCCTTATGCAGTTCAATTTCTATTTTATCATGTGATTTTGATATTGGAAAAGAATTAAAAGAAGATTTATTTTATGCAGCAATCTTAAAATTTTTGGGTATGAATCCAAGTTCTATGTTTCAGGGAAAATTTCATTTGATAAATAATGATTTGTATTGTAATTCTCGTTTATGTATTTCTTCAGAATCTATTTTGAAAGAAAGATCATGCATGACTGTCATGATGCACGTTTTTTTCTAGAAATTATACAAAAGTGAAAGCTTCATATTACTAGCCACATATGAAATATGATATTAAGAGGTATGTGGAAGAAGTCAAAAATGTCAACAGGTTAAGGCCAAATTTAAAAGGAGTCCTAGCATGTTATAACCATTAGATGTGCCTGATCAAAAATGGAAATCCATCTCTATAGATTTCATAACAAAGTTGCATGTGACCAGAAGTGGGCATGATACCATCTTTGTTGTCGTGGACCCTCTTACAAAGATGGCATATTTTCTTCCCATGAGGAAAACTGATACTGCTTTGCATGTTGCTAAACTTTTCATAAAAGAAATTTTTAGGTTACATGGTTTACCCAAAAGTATAATTTCTGATAGGGATGCAAGGTTCACATCTAATTTTTGGAAAGCAACATTTCAATCCATACAAACAGAATTACGCATGAGTACTGCATTTCATCCTCCAATGGATGGTGAGACCGAGAGGGTTAACCGGGTGCTTGAGGATATGTTACACATGTATGTGAATGATAAGCAAAACAATTGGACTGAATATTTACCTTTGGTTGACTATGCATATAATAGTGCATGGCATTCCTCTATTAAGATGACACCTTTTGAAGCAATGTACGGTTATAATTGCTTGCTACTGCATTCACTATTTAGTTCACAGAATCAGGTTGAAATATCCAAACAAATGCATGAAAACATGGACTTGGAGCTAAATAAGGTAAGGAAAAACATGAAAGATGCATAGAAACATCACAAATTATATCATGATCTCAAAAAGAGACCCTTGGAATTTAGAACAAATGATCTAGTTTTTTTGAAAGTGAGTCCTTCTAAATCAAATTTGGTTTTAGGAAAAGATCGTCGATTGTCTCCTCGTTATGCTGGTCCTTTCAAAATCTTAAGGAAAGTTGGTTCTGTTGCATACTTACTTGACCTACCTAACACTTTGAAAATTCATGCAGTCTTCCATGTTGGATTACTTAAAAAGTATGTTCCTAATGCTGATCATGTTTTGCAGGACAAATCTAAGTTGAAGGAAGATGCCACTTTTGAGCTTGAACCAGAAGTTATAATGGATAGAAGAATTTGACATCTTAGGAATCGTGAAATAGTGGAAATTTTAGTAAAGTGGTTTGCATATTCTAATGAAGATTCAACATGGGTTGGTTTAGATGAGTTTATGGAACATTATCCTTCTTTCCAATTCTGAGGTCAGAGTTCTTAAAAGAGGGGGAGAATTGTAAGATGCCACATTGATTTTCCACCCAGAAAAAAAAAAGATGTGTAGGTAATTATGAAATTTTATGTTTAGCATATTCTGATTATGTCTGCAAAATTTTGTAGTAATAAGTTTTTACATTCTCTCTCTTGAAAGTTATCGCATGAAATTTATATGTTAAATTTGAGCATGAAGATGAAGGAATCTGAAAAAGTGTTGTATGAGGGTAGAAGAAAAACTTTACCTGATCGAATTTTTTGTAGTTCCTATGTTTTATGTCTCATTTGGTTCCATGAAGATAGGTTACCGAAGAGATTTTTCATGTTTTTTCATCTCTCTCTAAAATTTTCAATTTTGTAGGGCTGAAAAGTGATATCAGAAAGCAAATTTGGACCTGAGGCATCTCTAACACTATTGTACAGATTTAAGAACTCAATATTTTTGTCTCTCACAAGCTTAAGCTAATTCCTCACCATTTTTGAGTTACAGGGCTTGGAAAAGTGCCGTTTCCCAACACTTAAAAAAAAAAGAGAAGCCTTCATTCATTCATCTTATTCATGTTCGTGGATTTAGAAAACGCACATGGGTATATGGTTTATTTTGGGTGATTGACGTGTGTGTGAGTGTGTTGCAAGGATCACCTTTATTTTTGCAGTACGATTCTTGAGGTGGACATGAAAAGTAGATGCATGGGTGGTCTCGACGTCTTGCAGGAGACATGCGAAAAGACGCTATCTTGGAGCATGCAAACTCTAAAAGTGCGGGTCTAGGAAGGCGTGATTGATCGTGCACTAGCGAAAGGTGGAGATCGATCCAAAAAAGACGAAGACTGAGAGATAGAAAAGCACGATGGTCGTACAATCATCACAATCGTTTTTCGGCTTCTAGAATTGCGATTGAGATTGAGATTGAGATTGTGATTGTGATTGAGATTGGGATTGAGATTGTGATTGTGATTGAGATTGAGATTGAGATCAGCTCGGGGGTGGTCGAGTGGATGAGGCTTCACATTGAAGCTATCTGATAGATTTTGTAAGGTAGATCAGAACTACTTGTAAATCTACACAGATAATAAAATTCTCTCTCTTCTTGTTCTTCGTATACTCTCTTTTCCTTCTTTATATCTTGTGGTGCCGAAGCCTATTATTTTGTGTGGGATTGTGATTCAAGATTAGATGACTTGTTACAGGGGATTTGTTGATATATTTAGGTAGTGATTTGTGTGAACACACTAGGAATGTTGGGGCACTTTTTTCCATCTTTAGGGGGTTTCTTCTCCCAACTTCTATACACATCTATAACCCTAATGGGTCACTTATCTTTGTACATTATCTTGGCAATACATTTAGTACTGTGTGTTGTGATCAAAGCTTCTTCTTCTTTTTCCTTTTGTTGTTCGCATGCTTCCCCGTGACCTCAAACTCCAACAATTATAGTCTCCTATTCCCTCCCTCCCTCAAATATGTTACCATTAGTGCCCATGTGAAAGGAAAAATGGCCATCGAACACTTTTGTATATGTTCTTTATTAAAACATACAATGGCATGGGCATCCATAGACCGTAGGTTCGATCGCATTTGTAACATCTAAGAAGTTTGTGTTCCTACTCCTTCTATACTATGTTTTTTCCTATTCTCCAGCCTTTGTGTGGAGTACTGCTTTTCTACTCCAAGGATATCGTTGTGTAGCTCTCAAGAAGGAGAGCGCACTATGGTGCATCACTCTCAAAACACTTCATTGGTATTTGAACATTTTTTTGCAAAAGCTTTGTTTCTTTTGTGCGAGTGAATTGAGCAAACGCCCACCTACCCAAGGCTTTTGACTAAGGCAATGGATAAGGCATAGACCTTAGCATACCTTGTCATCCAAGTCACCGAAGTCACTGTTGGCACCATTGGCTGCATGTGATGGAGGAACTCAATGATCAATCAAGACGGAGGTTCTCGGTACTTCCCAAGAGGTCACCCATCCTAGTAGTGTTCCCCCCGAAGCTTGCTCAACCATGGCAATCTCTTGCCACTAAGTTACAATCTTGTGGTGCTTGAAGAAGAGGAAAGTCTAAGGTTGATATTATCTTCAACAAGTTTTGAGTCCTCAAAGATTAATTCTATGTTTTCAAAGCTTATTTTTTAAGCATTTTTGAGGTTTTTTTTTATGCCATTTTGGAGTACTTTCGTGGATAGTTGTCTTGAAAGAGGTCCAAGAACATCAAGAAGAGTGTTCTTTGTATTTATTCAACAATGAATGCTCACATTTTGGGACTATGTTTTCAACCACGCTAGTTTATCTACAGGTTTCTTGAAAGGTTTTAGTTGTGGTGGGACCAACCACCATAAGTGTATGCAGGTTTTTGAGCTTAATGAATAGAGTTCACAAAAACTTGGAGGTGTTGTTGGCGAGTGTTTGAGTAGTGAACTCAACCTTTGAGTGCCATTTTACTACATATATTGAGCCCATACACACTATGTATGCTTCTATGGATACCACTTATGTATGTCCATGTGGTCATTGATATAGCAGTAAAGTTTTTGCATAAAGCCTTTTGTGTTTTATCAAGAGGGTCGTGGTGAGGTTTTCTTAACTGAGAGACAACCGGAAAGGCATTTAGTACACCTTTACCCACATATGTGAAATTGAGCAAGGATGATTGCCCCAAACCAGATGAGGAAAAGGACTTCATGAGCAAAATTCCTTATCAATCTACTGCTTGTAGTCTCATGTATGCTATGGTAGCTACAGGACTAGACATTGCATTTGTAGTGGAAGTTGTGAGCAGATATATGTCTAAACTTGGTAAGAACCATTGGGAAGTGATCAAGATGCCATATGAGTATGAAATTACAAATTATTTTCGCATGTCATTATGGCAACATAAATAATTTTGACGGTAGGTTGTCCTCTTTAGAACTCAATGGATATTTGGCAAAATGAGTGACAGAACATTGAATACTAGAGAATATGTACGTACGTGTTACAATACGATTAATTGCATACAACCTACGTAAAAAGAGAAACTTAGGAGATGCTAGAGAATATGTATGTACGTGTTACAAGACGATTAATTTCATACAACCTACGTAAATATAT
This sequence comes from Ceratopteris richardii, assembly GCA_020310875.1. Taxonomy (NCBI): domain Eukaryota; kingdom Viridiplantae; phylum Streptophyta; class Polypodiopsida; order Polypodiales; family Pteridaceae; genus Ceratopteris; species Ceratopteris richardii. Next base: position 96,645,057 of record CM035428.1, on the reverse strand, counting down.
AAGGAACAACATGAAAATTGGTGACCTTCATGCGCCTAATGTGAAATTTATATCAGTGTCTGAAATGAATGTCAATTCCGTCCAGATTTTGCATATACTGCAAATCTTGACCATAACTTCTTCTAATCATTGATATGAATGCAACTCTGATTGCGGCTTCAGTTTCACATGAATACAACGAGAATGCTCTCCTTCTGATGCACACGGAAAGCAGTATTTGTAATGGGAACAGAATATGCGCATCAATGGAGTTCGGCTTCTGTATATTACTTTATATTTCTATGCTCCTCCCTGCTGGGTTCTATTACACAATTAAAATGTAGAAAGAAAGATTTTAACGTAGCAAAAGCGGATCACGAAAATAAATCGTCTTATTGGGTGAAAGCGAGGGCCAGGCGTTCGCTGAAGACACCTGTGACCTGATGGCCCGCAATGCACAAAAGGAAATTGAGAAATGGGAACGAGTTGAACGATCATTCGAGGCTTGGGTATAATGATTGACGAATGTATTCTAGAGACATCTCTGCATGCGTCTATATATATAGATTACCGCCAGCCAGTGATCCCGAACTCTCTCTCTCTCTCTCTCTCTCTCAAAAGAGAGTAATACCCTTCTCTTCGACTCTGTTTCTTCCCGATAAGCTCTGCGCGCCATGGGCTTCAGTTGTCTGACAGGATTCACAATACTGATTGCGATGATGGTGAAGAGTGGGTCGCTAGTGGACGTCGTAGGCCTGTCCGATGGTGCCTCCTTTTTCACTAATACACTTCTAAGCTCTTCTGCTGAAAGTGATTATTCTGAGGGAGCATCTGAAACAAGTCCAATTGCCATTGATGATCGTGCGGCGGCAACATCAAGAAATTATCATGATGCGCGGCGAACACGCTTGTCGTCTTACAACGAAAACGAAATGCGCTCATTCAGGAAGCTTGCCGCTGAAGAGTATGACCATAGTACTGCAGCTGCATCGACGCCCGCTACTTATAACGACGATGTCTCGAGAGGACGAAGCTCATTATCACACAAGAGAACTGAAGCACATTCCTTTCACCGAAGAAACGAAGAAAATGATTCTGGGGAAGAAGAAGCTGTAGGGAAACATGAACATGGACCTTCTGCGAGGGCGACTTACCACGATGATGAATTGCATTCCTTTTTCACGACAGGAAAGCATAACAATGCTGCAGCTTTTATTGGAGCCGCGAAGGGGCCAGTACGACGGACTCCAGACGACCGTCAGCTAGCCTGGATGCCCTCAAATTATGACGACGATGTGGCCCGCAGACTACGCAGAGGGTACACGCCCTCAAATTATCATGATGATGTCGCGGAAAGACTGCGCAGGTCAACTTACAAAGTGACGGAACTGGACAACTTCTTGAGAAGAGAAGCAGAGCATGATGTTGTACGAAGAGATGGATGTCACAGTTGTCATGGCAACTCTTTCTTCTTCACCAACAAACGAGGGGGACAGACTCCTTCCTTCAAATTGGTAGCCTCCATTCCTCAGACCAAACAAGGAGGCATCCCACCTTCTGGGCCAAGCATTAATCATTAGCTGGTCCTTCATGTAATAAAATAGGATGCTAGGCAAAGAGGGAAAAGCACAAGGAAAGATAACGCACACATTAATCAGCCAATATTTCCTTACACATTAACGTCTGCATCATAATAACTTAGCATGAAGCGTCTCACACACTACTTTTGCATAATATACATTGAACTAGATATAATACACTTCCTGTAATTGCTTTAGATATATGAAAACCAGACAAACGGATCAGAAACCAGGTTTCCTACACATATTACCTGAATCATTATAACACAGCATGCACATCTTTCTTACATTAAGTACCTTGACATACAGATATAAGACCTCACGAAGCTGTTTTTATTGACCTCTTGTCTGTTCTTGCTCTTTCTTCCTTCCCTATTAGCGGATTACGGAGATAGTGAATGTATCTTTCAATCTTGATTACCAAACTTTGAATGTATCTTTCAATCTTGTTACGGAGATAGTGAATGATTACCAAACTCTGAATTGTCATCTTGATTCAATGTCTGTGCTAACATCTTTTTTCTTTTCCCCTCTGTTTTGCGTCCGTATGTAAATTTACTTCGAGGGTTTCTACTTTTAAAGTCTTAGCTTTTGGACTACTTTCGATATAAATGAGTGTTGTGCATGGGATGACCCGAGAACTTCTATGCATTAGTTTGAACTTAAAATCATCGTAAATCATTCCTTTTTTAGGTGTGGCTTTAGGAGACAAGCTTTAACTCCGAGTAGAAGTCGTTGTACAACATGTAAAAAATTTCTAATTTAATGTGTCTGAAGTCGAGCTGGTAGCCCCTTACTAAAGAAACCTTTAAATTTCTCATTTCTAATATTATTGAAAACATATCCACCTATACATTGCGAGAGACTAGTCATTGATAGTATTATATAATGAAAGAGTTCTCTGTCTCTATTGATGTATAACTGAATTAGCTTAAAACGTCTGTTAATATAACTGAATCTTGAAACATTTCACTAATTGAGGGAACATTAAATAAACGAATTGGCTTTTACGTTGTGACCTATTTGCACATTATGCAGATAATATTCTTGAATCTTCTAATGTGCTTGTGCGAAGGGATTAGCTATAGCTATATCACTTTGAGTGAGAGTCATGGGAGTGGGAAGCTTTTTACCATAAACAGTTTCATATGCTGCACATCCAATAGTCGTATGTGTTGTCTTATTATATGCAAACTATAGTAAAGGAATTTTTGTATCCCAATTACTTGGATTATCTAAAGGATAACAATGCAATAGATCTAAAATATTATATTTGTGGCTTCACTTTTCCCATTACTTGTAGGATGAGATGTAGAGCTAAAGTCAAAAGTGATTAAACAAACAACCATCTCGATCTAAAAAAATATCGTTTGGAAAACCATGATGCAGAAAAATACATTTAATAAAGAACTTCGCAACTTGAACTGGAGAAAGACTCTATTTACAAGGAATGAAATACAATTGTTTACTAAACCCATCAACAATTTTTCAAATCATATCATTATGAGATGAAGTTCTAGGAAGACTAGTAAAAAATATCCATAGAAATTTGTTTCCATGGTCCATTAGGTATGGGAAGTGGCATTAATAATCCAAATGGTTTACCATGATTTCATTTCACACATTGACACACTGCAATGCGAAACATACTATGCAATATCCTTTTTCATATGTGGCCAAAGGAAGAATTCTTTATACGTAGAAATAGTACTTTGTATGCCACTATGACCCATATATGATTGTTCATGCATCTTTCATAACAAATTCTTTGAGACCTTGTGTGGTGCATAACTTGTGTTGGAAATACAAGAATCCTTTATGAAAAGTGTAGTGATCCCCAATAAATGTTTAGAGTTATTGAAAGCATTCCATGTTTGTCAAAAATGCAAATTAGATACATAGAAAGAAATCATGTCATGAAATGAATGAATATGAGTAGAAAAAATATTATTGATTAAAACAATATTTTTTTGTGGGGATGGAAACGACTAAGGCCATCACCTACAAGATTAGCTTTGCCGAGTTGATCTTGAATTATAGGCTAAAAATTTTGTATGAGTGAAGCCCATTTAATGTGTCTATCAAAAATCAATGGTTGATTTAATAAATGCTTAATAGCATGTGGGTTTGTTTTGATTAAAAATTTAGAACCCATTAGGTAATCTTTCCAAATTTTTAAAGCATGCAAAAAAACCACAAGTTCCTTATCATATGTCCTATAATAATTTTGAGAAGCTTTATGTTTCCCACTTGCAAATGCAATGGGATGATCATTTTGCATTAATATAGCACTTATACCTAAAGCACTAGCATCTTTAACGACATTGAAAGGTTGTGAAAAATTTGGTAATCGCAAAAGAGTTGCATAAGAAAGAGCATGCTTGCATTTGTTCAAAAGATTGTTGTTGTGCAAGTCCCCATGTAAATTTTTATTTTTTCTTCAATAATAATCTGAGTTGAACTGCTAAATAAGAAAACCGTTTACAAACTCTCTATAGAAACTATTTAACCCTAGAAAATATCGTACATCATTCATAAATTGAGGAAGAAGCCATTCTTTAATTACTTAAATTTTCTTTGGGTCTACATGAATGCCTTGGCTAGCAAAATTTGTCCTAAATACTCTAATTCCTTTTGGAAAAAGTAACTCTTTTCAAGATTGGCATAAAGTTTGTTTTTGCCTAACAAATTAAGAACAGTTGCCAAATAATTTTCATGGTCATTGTCATTCTCACGATAGACAAGTATACCATCAAAGAAAACAAGAACAAAAGCTTGGTAATCAAGAAAAATATTATTCATCATATGTGTAAATGTAGTCGGTGCATTCGTGGGTTCTAAAGGCATTCTTATAAATGTGAGTTTGTGTCATTCTTATCTAATGATACCCAGAATCAAGATCAATTTTTATGAAGACATGTGCTTCATGACATTTATCTGGCACATCATCTATGGTAGAGATAGGATATTTGTTTTTAATTGTGATTTGATTGAGTGATCTATAGTCAATTCATATCCTATAAGTCTTGTTCTTCTTCTCACTTGTATGAACTTCATGTCTATGCTTTGGACTTTCCAAATAAGATAAGAGAGCTATGTTATCTGCCATGTGATTTGAACATCCTGAATCTATGTACAATAAATGATCATCTTATTTAGCTTCCTTGTGGCTTAGATTCATCAAGACCAATGTGTGTTCATGTTTCTTATCTTCAGAATAATTGTTTTAGTCCTTTTTGTTATGGCCTTTATTGTTATTGTTGACGTTTTGTCCACCTTTTCCTCTATTGCTACCATATCCACCTCTTCCACTTCCTTTTTGGGTCTTCCCATTGATCCAGCAATTCTCAGTGGTGTGGTTGATCTCATCATAGATAGCACAAGGTTGAACATTCTTGCCTTTGGTCTTTTCATGCTTTAGTCCTTTCTTCTTCCCTTTCCACTTTCTCTTGTCTCTAAAGTTGGCTTAGGAAGTCTCCTCTTCATCTTCTTTCCTTTTAGCATATTTTCCTTCTTATCTTCATATGGAGTAGTAGTTGAAGTACCATGATAGGAGTTACCTTCCTTTATGCTACTTATGGCCTCTTCATTAAAGCGTTTTCCAAGAAATATGTTGAAGTCTATAGTTTGCACATCCATGATGAGATCATAGGCTGTGGTAAAAGACTGTCATTGCTTATCATCTCTAATCCCTTTGAGAATTTACCCCATGATGGACTCTTCTTCAATGAGCTGTCCAATGAATGCCAACTAATCAACAACCTCCTTGACCTTTTTAACAAACTTTGTGAGAGTTGTTTTAGGTGTTGTCTTCAAATGGTTGAACTCATTACAAAGATGGTTCTTCTTTGCCTTAGTGCTAGTAGAAAAGAAAGTCTGTATAGCATCCCAAGTCTCTTGAGATGTCTTGCATCCTCTAATATGTAGTAATAAAAAGTTAGAGATAGAGTTAAGTATGTATGACCTTTCTTGAACATCCCTTGCATATCAAAGTGTGAGCCTATCTGTTTCCTCTTGAGTAGGTCCTCTTGTGGATCTTGGAATAGGCATTGCTTCATTACCTGATATAATCCCATATAGGGTCCTTCCTTGCAAATAAGCCTCCATTCGCATTTTCCAAGTAGCATAATTGTTTCTATCAAGCTTCTCAATCATTGATGGAAAGCCATCTCCCATCTTGAAGTTTCTCTGATACCACTGAAAGAAAAGTTGGAGAAGCTTGGAGAGGGTTGGAGAGTAAAGTTGTCAAGTGGTGAAGTTGGTCTAGCAAACTAGCATTGGACCGGCCCTAGCTCTTTGGATATGTAACTTAGACATTGTAGGCTTGTGGTTAGTGTAATAAAATCCTACATGTACTTCGGAACATCAACAAGAGCAAGTTGGTGCAAAATACATAGCTTGCACCTTGAGTAGCTAAAAAAACCTTCTAAAAATGGATGGAACTTGTGAATTCAAACATTGAGAGCAACGAGGACAATACAAATTGGAGAAATTCCTCTTAAGGGCGTTTCATACATAGGGTTGCCTTGCTATAATGCACAAAATCCCTAATTTATAACAAGAATAGAAGGAGCAATCACCTTAACATTGAAGTGGTGTCATCCCAATTTTTTAGGGAGTTGGAAAGAATGACCTTGAGACTACAAAACTTGAATGTCTCTAAAATTAATGAATTCAATGACTTGCAAAATTGTGCACATAAGCTAGACACTTATACCTTTCTAATGATTGCTTAAACGATGGATTTGGAACTATGGACGGAGAGCACCAATCTCCACAAGTTGACTAAGTCTAAGGAAGAATGAGGAGAGAATAGAAATGGCACCAAACCATGATGAAAGACTATATGTATTGCTTCAAATCATCAATCTCGTTAATATACAATTTTTGTGGAGTCTTCTTATAAACGCTTGAGGATACAAACATGCCTTTCTCCATGAATTGGAATTCCAAACTAGGCAAGTTTGTTAGTTTAGATTGATTGGCATATTTTCCTACAATCTAAGAAAGGTGAAAGTTGAAATCACATCTACTTTTTGAGTGATTGATTGAGAATCAATCCCCAACTGCTTCTTACTTGTGGATTTTAGTCCTTTTACTCTTTTCTTTTACAAAGTTAAATACCTTGAACCTTTTAAAAATTTATCCTAAGTGATCAACCACTTATTAATACAAAGAAAATATGTGCACATAAGTTCTATTCTTCAAGATATATCCATAGCATTCAAATAATGGATTTGATGTAGAGCATATCCACCTCAAGCATAATGAAAGCTTCATGCTCCAACGCCTACATCAACAAGGTAATACAAGATGATGAACCTTCATGTTTTGAATGCAATCGGAAATGCAGATTGGGAGAAAGCTATGGATGAGGAGATGGCTGTAGTTTCTAGAAATGAAGCATGGAAGCTAGTTCCATTGCCACAAGGAAAGAAACCCATAGGTTACAAGTGGGTTTACAAGGTAAAGCACAATGCTAAGGGTAGCATAAGCAGGTATAAATCAAGATTGGTAGAAAAAGGATATGCACATACATATGGCATTGATTAAGAGGAAACATTCACCCCTATAGCTAAAATATCTACTTTTGAGCTAGTCAAAGGTCAAACTAGTTAAAGTTTCAAAGTGGTCAATTATGGAGATATTCAAAGGTTAAAGAGATGACTTTTTAAATGATGCAGAGGTGGTACAAAAGTGAAAAGCGGTGCACAGGTGGTGCACAAGTGGCCAAGAACAAGGTTTCATAGGTAGTGCACAAAGAATTTATTCACAATAGTTTTGGAGGAAAAGTTGAATGGAAGTTGTAGAATGGTCTTTTTGAAATGTTTTCAAATTCTTTTAGGTTATTTGGAAGGTCTAATGGAACTCTCCCTTATGCATACATTTTGAAGAAGTGAAGTCAAAGTGAAAAAGATATAAAGAGAAATTGGTACGCACAAGTTTATGTGTGGCCACCCATTTGAAATTTTGTTTCTCCCAAAGTCACTACAAGAAAAAGTAGGGACTCATTGGCCTTACACATTAAGTGATTCTTGGGACATCAAAGTGAACACCAAGATACACTAGGAAAAAGTGACATACATAAGATGTATCAACACAAAACAAGGGAATTAGCATTTCTTGGACAAGAGAGTTACACTAAGGACTAAGAGAGAGCAAGAGTGATGTAAGGTGGAACAAGTACTATCAAAGAAGTTTTGTGCATTGAAAATAGAGAGTGATCCATCCTTGACCCTTATTGGAAGCTTGAGTGCAAGCTGTGCACAAGAGAAAGCTACTCGACAAGTGGAGGACTAACATAGAGGAAGTTGACTACACAAGAAATTGTGGTAGTTTTGTATACTTTCGTGTGCTCTTTTGCTTGTGTTCTACACATATGGAACATTTGTGTCTCATTTTAGACAAGGATATTGTATTTTTTGTTGTTAATCAGTACATAAAGGCTTTCAATGCATTTAGATCTCTTTTCTTCTCCATTCTTCTCCTACAAACACTCAAGTCCCTTTGAATTAAAGAATCCCCCAATGTCTACTACGAATGGGCTTGTTGCATTCGCTATAGCAAAAGGATGGACTTGCATCACATGCATGTGAAGAGTGTTGTCTTACATGGTGAGTTACAAGAAGAAGTATACATCTACGAGCCATAAGGATATGAAGATTCAAAGCACCTAGAATATGTTTGCAAGTTGACAAAGGCTTTGTATGGGCTTAAACAAGCCCACATGCTTGGCATGCAAGGATTGTTGATTACTTAGCCACCATTGGATTTTCTATGTGTGATGCATATCAATCATATATGCAAGGAAGAGTGATGATGACATCACTATTGTGACTATTTATGTTGATGACTTGATTGTATGAGGTGATAATGAAGAAATCATTAAATGTTTAAAGAAATGCCTTATGCCAAAATTTGACATGAAAACTGAGTTGGAAATATGGCACAAAAGGCTAGGGCACATAGCACAAAGAACTCTAAAGAAAATGTGTAGGGATCAAAGTGTGCTTGCATTCCCAATGTGACCAAGCAACGCATGATATACAAGTGTGGAGCTTGCCAATTTGGCAAAGCTCATAGGCAACCATTCAACAAAAGAGGGTACATCCATGAAGACTATTTGGAGCTTTTACACACGAATGTGTGGGGTCCTATCAAAGACCCATCCATCTCAAGTTCAAGGTACTATGTGTCATTTATTGATGATTATAGTAGATGGACAATCCTTTATTTCATGAAGCATAAGGATGAGATATTTACATTTTTTAAGAAGTACTTGGCACTAGTTGAAAACCAAATAGGAAGAAGATTGAAGAGAATCAAATATGATGGAGGTGGTGAGTACTTTTCACATGAGTTTGATTTATTTCTATAGGACACAGACATAAAGAGGGAAGTAATAGCCACATAGACTCATGAATTGAATGGAGCGGCAGAGAGAAGGAACAAGTTAATCGTTGAAGTTGTTAGGTCTATGTTAAATGAGAAAATGTTACCTAATTATCTATGGGAAGAGGTTGTTTCCATAGCCACCTATCTAATCAATAGAACTCCATCCAAATCGTTGGATGGTATGACACCATATGAAGCATGGAATGGGAAGAGGCCCTCATTGGACCACTACAAAATATTTGGATGCATTGCTTATGCACACATCCTCTCACAAATTCGAGGAAAGCTTGATCCTAAGGCTGAGAAATGTATATTTGTTGGGTATGATCATAATCCAAAGGGTTATAGGCTATACAATCCCACTAACAAAGCATTCATAGTTAGTGGGGATGTAGTATTTGATGAGAATAATTCATGGTTTGAAGGTGATTGTAGGAAAGTCAAGTTACCATATGACTTGGAAAATGATTTTCCAACCCTCACTCAAGAAGAGCAACACTTAGCAGAAGACATCAACACAGAAGATGAAGAACACATTGACCTCAAGGCTTAGAAGTCAAGAGGCAAGTCTAAACTCAAGCAATTAGAAGACTTACGAGAGTCTTCAAATCAAACACTAAGGAGATCACAAAGAGAAAGCAAAAAGCCCATAAGGTATAGATATGATAAATCTTTAGTCACAAAGCACTCTTTGTATATCACTAAAGACTCTATGGTAGAAGAGCCTTCTTCATTTGAAAAGGCAAGGAAGAAGAAATAATGGAGAGAAGCCATGCAAGAAGAAGTGGAGGCACTACAGGAAAATCACACTTGGGATCTAGTTGCTGCAAAGCCAGATATGAAGGCAATTGGTTCAAGGCAGATATACAAAATCAAAAAGAACTTTTCTAGCTCTATAAACAGGTACAAGGCTAGGTTAGTGGCAAATGTATTTGCCCAAACTCATGGAGTAGACTATGAACAGACATTTCCACCTATGGCTAAGATGCCAACAATCACGGTTTTGGTAAGTCTTGCTGCTTCTAAAAATTGGAATTTATATCAGTTAGATGTCAAGAATGCATTCTTAAATGGATGGATATGAGAAGAAGTGTATATGGCACAACCACAAGAGTTTGAAGATGAAGAAAAATCAGCTTATGTATGCAAGCTTAGCAAGGCACTCTATGGTCTCAAGCAAGCTCCTAGGGCTTGTTACCTATTTGCAGGACCAAGGCTTTGTGGAAAGCAAGGTAGATTCTTCTCTATTTGTGAAGAAGAACAAATCAAAGGTAATCTACTTATGTGTCTATGTAGATGACATCATTATTAGAGGGAATGATGCTAATGGCATCAAGTAGTTCAAGGCTCAATTTATGAAGGAATTTAAAATCAGTGATCTTGGATTATAAACCTACTTTCTTGGCCTAGAGCTTGTGTACACAGATTCACGTCTATTTATCACTAGTCTATTTATTACTCAAAGGAAGTACATACAGGATATGTTGGTGAAGTTTAAGATGGAGAACACTAAAGCTGTAGGTATTCCTATGGAACTCAACCATAAGCTAAGTTCTAATGAAGATGAACTACTTGAGAATGTTATAAGTTATCAATAACTTGTGGGAAGTCTTAATTATGCTATTCTAACAAGAGGAGACATTTCCTATGTAGTAAGTACATTGAGTGAGTTCATGCATGCACCAAGGAAGCCTCATATGGAAGCTGCAAAGAGGGTACTTAAGTATCTAACGGGTACAATGAATGAAGGATTGTTCTATCCCTTCACTTCTGACATAGATATAAAGATGTATTTTGATGCAGATTGGGCTGGCTCAAAGGATGATAGGAGGAGCACTTCAGGGTACCTATCTTTTGTGGGATCAAAGCTCATATCTTGCTCATCAAAGAAGCAACCAACTGTGGCCTTATCTTCTATAGAAGTAGAGTATAGCGGTTTGGCAATTGCAACTCAGGAAGGTTTGTGGCTTAAACAGCTATATGCAGATTTGGAGATACATTCCTACACTCCAATAATCTTTGGAGACAACACTAGTTCACTTCATTTGGCCGCTAATCATGTATACCATGCAAGGAGTAAGCACATTGAAGTGCACTATCATTATATATACTCACAAAGACATTGAATGGAACAAATCTGAATAGGTTCAAATTGATGATTGGTTTGCAGGAAATCAAGGAGAAATGAAAACCAAGCATGTTAGGCTTGAGGGGGAGATGTTGGTGAAATTAAAATCAAGCCCACATACTTGGTTTATTAGTTCATAATTCATTTCACCTATGAAAGGCTTTCATATGTTCAACCCCTTGCAAAGTCACTTCACATTTACCTTTGTAAAAGTGGATTGTATCTACTTGGAGTTAGGAAGCTCTCAATCATGAGTAATTTAGTTGTTGAGTCATGTGGGAATCACTCCCATACTTTATCATTCACTTTTAGGTGAAAGTTTTGAATTTTAATTCAGACTTTGGCTCCAGCAACAATTATAAAATTAGTAACTAAAAGACCTAAAAGACTTTGACACTAACAGTAATAGTCTCCCACTAAAGGCCAATATGGCCAAAGTAACTATGGCAGAAAAAATAAAGAATGATAAAGAATACCCAAGTGTAAGTATACAAACTATACCTCCCACATGATGGGCATGTTACACAGTAGACAAGTGACTCTGTAAGATCAGGAATCAAGTAACCCCCATCAAGTGACAATAATGTCGAAAGTTGTGGTAGAGCTTTAGTCAAAGCATCTACAACATTATCTCGAGTGCGAACCTTCTCAAGAATAATGCGCTCAGTGGCTAAGCAATCTCTAATGAAGTGATACCTCACCTCAATGTGCTTGGTCTTTGCATGATAGATCCGATTCTTAGCCAAAGCAATGACACTCTGACTATCACTAAGCAAACAAGGTACATGCTGAGGTTAACCCATATCACAAGTAAGATGAGAAAGCCACACTGCTTCCTTACATGCCTCTCCGATTTGCAACATACTCTACTTCTATGGTGGAAACAAATGTACATTCTTGAAGACCAAATCTCCAAAAGATAGCATCTCCGACAAAATGAAAAATGTACCCTGATGTAGACTTACGATTGTCTACACAACCAGCATATGCGAAATCGGTGTAACCAATAATGGATGCTTTCCCTCTACCTAAGCATAGACACTTGTCCTTAGTGCCACTCAAATATCTTAAAATCATCTTGACCACTTCCCAATGTTTCGTTCCAGGATTAGACATATATTTGCTCACAACTCCCACTACAAATGGAATGTTTGGTCTCATAGCTACCATAGCATACGTGAGACTACCAACAACATACTAATAGGGAATTTTGGTCATGAATTCCTTTTCCTCATCTGATTTACGGCAATCATCCTTGCTCAATTTGACATATGTAAGTAAAGGTGTACTCAATGCCTTTCCACCCTGTCTGACTCAACTTCATTTTTGAGAATTGACAAATCATAAGAGGACTTCCCACCAATCAACATATCATCAACATAAAGTATCAAGCATATCAAGCTACCATTTAAGCATCTCTTTGTGTAGAGACAATGATCCTCATTACTTCGAGAATAGCCTTGAGACTTCATAAAAGCATCAAACTTTTGGTACGATTGTCTAGGGGACTCTTTAAGTCCATATAAGCTCTTCTTAAGCTTACAAACTAGACTTTCCTTGGCAGAAACTACATAACCCTTTGGTTGTTCCATATAGATCTCATATGTAAGATCTCCATGCAAGAAAGCAATTTTCACATCCATTTGGACTAGCTCTAAGTCCTCCATTGCAACGAATCCAAGGAACATTTGCAAGGTAGTCATCTTGACCACTAGAGAGAAGATTTCCTCGAAATCAACACCATGTTGTTGCTTAAAAACCTTTGAACCAAGTCGTGCTTTATACTTTGCAGAAGCACTATCTGATATGAATTTCAGCTTATATATCCATTTATGTGGTAAAGTTTTCCTGGCATTTGCCAAAGGTATTTCAGACCAAGTACCATTCTTGTGAATAGAATCCAACCCACTGTTCATGGCACACTCCCACTTGACATGATCCTGTGTCTGCATAGCCTCTTTGTAGCAAGAAGGCTCACCGGCATCTGTTAGCATAACAAAATCTAAACATGGAACATATCTATCAAGTGGATGTGAGACACATGCAGAACCTCTCAATGGTTGTTGAACACGAACATATGCAGAGTGATCTGAAAGAACATTCTCTTGAACATCCCTATGTGCAGCATTTTTATGCATGCTGACCGGAGGACTAGTATCCTCAAACACCACTCTCCTCACTTCAACCTCCTTAATGGGTTGTTTATGCATCTTCCGCTCATTGAAAATGACATCACTACTTTTGATCACTGATCGTATTTCAAGATCCCATAAGCGATATCCAAATTGTCCTTCTCGACCATATCCAAGGAAAATGCACTTCTTTGACTTATGGTCCAACTTTTGTCTAAGATTCTTGGGTATATGAACATATGCTTCCGACAATGAAAAACGCAAAGATGATCATAATATGGTGGCTTCCCTATCCATAACTCTTGTGCCATTTATAAACATTTGGTAGTACTAGGTGAAATGTTAATCACATGAGTTGCAGTTAATATTGCTTCTGCCCAAAAGCCTTGTGAGAGGTTTGCATGATGCAACATAGAGACTACTCTATCTTGAATAGTTCTATTCATCCTCTCAGCTACACCATTCTGTACTGGGGTATAAGGAGCTATAAACTCTCTACAGATCCCTCTAGGCTGACAGCAAAGGTTGAATTCATGTGAGGTATATTCACCCCCATTATCTAAACGTAAAGGCTTAAGCTTAGTTCCTTTTTCAGTCTCAACTGAAGCAAGCCATTCTTTGAAAGCAGGGAATACCTCATCCTTCTATTTGATAGGATATACCCAAACTTTTCTAGTAGCATCATGTATGAAAGTGACAAAGTAGAGAGAACCAACTAAGGAACTAGTGGGCATGGGACCACACACATCTCTGTGAACGAGATCTAAAGGTTGAATTGAAGATTCAATGTGCATTCTATGCACATTTCTGGTTTGCTTTCCATATTGACAATGCTCACAAAATGAGAAATCGGAGAAAGATAACTCAGGTAGGTAGCCAGAACAAGAAAGATTTTCCATTCCACTACAAGATATATGGCCCAAACGATCGTGCCAAATACAAGCCATAGGTTGTTCCATAACAGCTAACAAGTGTTCTTTTTGTGATACAAATAAAGGATAAAGTGAGCCAATTTTTCTTCGTTTTGCAATAACCATATTTCCCTTTGATATGCGAAAGGACTCAGCATAGAATACCACCTTGTAACCAAGGTGATCAAGCTGACCAACTGACATTAAACTGTGTGATAACTAAGGTACATGGTGTACATTATCCATAGTAAATTTTGAACCATCAATGAATTGCACAACCACATCTCCAATCCCCACAATATCACTAGTAAGAGTCACCAAGTCTCACAGTACCAAGAGAATTTGCTGCATAATTAGAGAACCATTCTCTGTGTGGTATCACATGGAAAGAAGCACCAAAATCTAGCAGCCATGTGTGGGAAAGAGAATCATCCATGAGCGCCTCAGATGGCACAATACTATCAAGTGTCAACACATCAACATCATCACAAATAGCATTAATTTCTTCAATCTTCACAGTCAAAGTAGAGGGTGCAGGTAACTGTTTAACATGCCCATCAACATTTTGTCCTTTACCTTTAGCATTCTTTAATGCATAACAATCTCTCTTCATATATTCTTTCTTGTGACACTAATGGCATTCGATATCCATCTTCCTTTATTTATTTCTACTCTTATTTCCTTGACCATTCTTTTCCTTGTTCTTGCTCCTGCCATGATCCTGAAAATGAGGAAAAGTCATCTATGAAAATTCTAAGTTTCTCTAGCAATAAGGGTCCAAAAATGAGGTTGGCAGTCTTGTTAAAGGTGGCTCGAGCATTTTTGAGTCCAAATGGTATTTTTACATACACATATGTGACCTAGGGTGTGATGAAGGCAGTCTTTTCACGAGCCTCTAGGTGGATGGATATTTGGTTATAGCCACTAAACCCATCCATAAAGCTATATAATGCATGTCCAACCACTTCTTCAATTACTTGCTCTACAAAAGGCATGAGGAATCCATCTAGAATGGTCACCTTGTTGAGTGCTCTAAAGTCAACACAAATCTTGATTTCTTGGTATTTTTCTTTGGTACTATAAACATTGGTGAAATCCATTTTGAGTGTTCCACAGGAATGATGTTTCTTGCATCCTCCATCTTTTGTATTTCCACATAAAAAGCTTCAGCATATTTAGGGTTAAGTCTATAACTCTTTCCTCTTATTGATTTGGCTCTATCAACAAGAGGGATTCTATGCTCTCCATAATTGGCAGATACTCCTTCTAAGTCTTTACAATGTCACGCAAAAACATCTGCATAGTGTGTCAAGAAAGATTTTACCTTTTCAAGTAGCTCTAGTTGGCTCCACAACCAAGTGGACACCAAAACTGGATTATTATTTTCCTAGGTGCCTAATTGTACTTCTTTGACTAGGTTTCTATCTACCACGGTATCTACCTGCTCATCTTCAACCTTGTTTTCTTCCAATAGCTTTTCCTGCATTCTTACATAAGCAAGGGTGCTCTTGATCTCAATGTATTCCTCTTTGTCCTCCATCCATCCTGCAGAGATTTCTTGAATTGGCAAAGAACATTCCTCACTAGTATGTTTTACCTTGTCTTTAACTTTAGTAACTTCCTTCTTTGTTGTTGTTGCATCCTCCTCCAGGTTGTGCTTGAGGGGTGTCCTCCTCCCCCTTCTATGGTCTGTGATGGGTTCTCCCAATCCATCAACTTGAACATTATCCTCATTTTCATCGTAACATTCATCTATGCAAGAATTATTTAGAAACTCCCCAAAACAAGAAGAAGAGTTGACTGCTTGCAGCCAATTCACAATATCTTCTTTCTCTTCAAACTCTCATTGTGGTTGATCCTCCATTTCTTGTTCCATGCAAATGCCAACTGATTGCATCATGTTGGTATTCCCTTGATGATCTAGGCCCTCCTCTAAATGTATCTGTGTAAGTTCTTGCCCTTTCTTTTGTACCCACATAGTGTCTTTACCGCATTCATGAATGACACTTGCATGCCTCATCAATGGTCTTCCAATCAAGAGGGAAAATCCCCCTTCTACCTAGGGCAGTCTTAATACCACAAAATCCAAAATGAAGAGATTACTTTGTACTTCTAGTGGAACTTTTGGGATCACCCCCATTGGCCTTACTTTGCTTTCATATGCCAAAGTAATGATGAAGTAGGTTGGTCTGGATGGATGTAGGCCAAGCTTCTCCATGGTATGCTCAAGCATCAAATTTATTCCAGACCCACCATCCACATTAATGACTCCTTATAGCTTTAATCCTTTAATTTTTACTATTAGTCTCGGAATCTTATAGTCGGTGAGAGGTGCTTCTTCTACACCCTTCCCTAAGCCTAATGCAATAGTCTTGGCCAGCAAGGTGGATGAGGAAACCTCATCAATAATCTACAGTACTTTAGACCTGAATTTTGCATCCATGTTTATCAATTCAAGAATACTAGCCTCTATTTTAATTGACTTGAATCATCTTGAAGCTCCTAATTCCCTAGGGTCGATTTTGATGTTTGATTTCTGAAGTTCCTTGTGGGTCCGGCTATATGCATTCCCAATGAAATCATAAGTTTCTAAAAAATCTTCTTTTTGTGTTACCTCTCCACAATTTTGTTTAACTTCTTTTCTCTTGTTATGCATCTTCATATATATCAGATTTGCCCTGATATACCCTCTGATCTTTGTCACTTCCAAAAGAATTTGATCCCTCCTTTGGTTCTTCTAGAAATTTCCCTTTGCTTCTTGTCTGCATGATGATGGGGTCGATTTCTTCTAAGTGTAACACTCTAGTGGATGGTGATTGTACAACAGTGGCTCCTTCTACTGCTCCATGATTATTTATTGAGATCATTTGGAGATGGGGCTAGATGTAGATGATTTGTTTTGTGGACAAAAATTTGTATAATGATCCTTGGCATGTGGGCAATTCCTACAAGGGGATCATTTTCTGGCAGGGTGCATTTACTTTGATAATGACCACACTCTCCACACTTGAAAGAGATAATTGGCCTTCTTGGACCATTTCCATAATTACCTCTAGGTCTTTGATTGTAGTTGTTAGCTTGGCTGGGAGTTGTCGCCATTAC
This sequence comes from Ceratopteris richardii, assembly GCA_020310875.1. Taxonomy (NCBI): domain Eukaryota; kingdom Viridiplantae; phylum Streptophyta; class Polypodiopsida; order Polypodiales; family Pteridaceae; genus Ceratopteris; species Ceratopteris richardii. The sequence goes on along the minus strand of CM035428.1, from coordinate 96,627,830 downwards.
ATTAGTTGAGAATTGAGCACCTCCTTATGCCGAATACGGTTGTGCAGGCATCCCTCTTGATTGACATTCATGGACCTCATGGCCAGCTTTCCTGCATAGCTAGCAAGCTACACTTAACAATGGGCATTCACTTACAACATGACCCCGGTTACTGCACATGGTACACCATATCCCACTTTTGATGCCATCCCCTTTGAGTTCTTGCAACTCCTGTCAAAGTTGAGCTAGTTCTTCTACTTGGGCTTCCTCTTGCTTTTGTAATTTCAATGCTTCAATTTCCCTTCTCATTTGAGTCACAACACTCTCCTCTTGTTTATGGGGCTTATTCCTTTTTAAGCTCTCAAGCTCTTTCCTTGGTTGAATTACTAGGTCTTTAGGTTCTCCAGGATATGACAAATTGGAAGAGCTTGCCTCATATTATTGTCTGATTTGTTCCAATCTTGTAGCTGTATTGATAAATTCTTCTATGGAGGTTGTTGGCAATACTAACTCCTTGATTTTACATTGTGTAGTCCCTAGAAGTGGTTTAGCTAACCATTTCTTAATAAAGAAATTATGTGGAGGATCTGGCAACTTAGACATTAGTGCCTTGGCCCTAGTTACAAACTCTGAAAATGTTTCACCCAGACCTAGTCTGAAATTTTCTAATTCCTCTATGATTATCTATGTAGTGTTCCCATGCTGGAATTGATTTTTGAATGCCTCTTTCATTAAATCCCACGTGGTGAAATGGTTTTCAGCAAACTAGTTGAACCATTTATCTACTAGCCCTTCTAATGTGGCAGGGAAGAGGATCCTCTCTTCCCAGCAAACCTCTTGTTTTAATTACTGCTAAGAATCTCATAATGTGCTTGTCAAGATCTTCGTGAGCTAAAGCTTTGAAAGATGGAAATTTTATATTCAATCTAGAAAGTAAAGTTTCCAAAGCTACCTGGGCTGCCATATTCTTTACTGATGATGTCGACGACAGTGGACTAGAGGATCTTCTAACAACCTTCCTTCTTGTTGCTTTGCAAGTGACCCTCAATGTTTGAGACTAGGTTGCGGTCATGAATTGTTCATAATCCTCTTAGGCTAGGATAATTAATAAGAAGGTGTACCTCTTAACCCAATGAAGTAGTACTATCCGCACTTGAATAATGCTTCTCCACACTGCAATGTTTCTTCTGCTATGCTCAAATCTCCTTGTGGTCCCACCGTCCATGCCAAATTTTATTGGGGGATTCTTGTGTAGAAAGGGATTTGAGTGTTTGTAGGAGAAGAGAGAAAGATAAGGAGAAAGATTACAGACACTAGAAACTTTTGTAGATTGATTATAAGGAGGAAAGTACAATGGTGATGCACAATATAACCCAAATGCTTTCTGTGCAAAAATCCTAAAGAGTGCACAATCACAAAGTACGAAATACCCAAGGTTCTTGTTGTTGCTGACCTTCAATGCACCAAACCTCCACCTTCTCCAAGCTTGCACTTATGCACACCTTGCACTCAAGCTTCCAATAGGGGGAGGGATGGACACCTTCTGTCGATGCGCGCACACTTCAATGGGACCTTAGGACCTTTGGTTGTATGGCATAGCACTTCTCTGCACACTTCTTAGTCACTCTTTGTGCACACCTTGCACTTCACTTCTCTACATCGTAGACACTCTGTATGTCTCTTACTCTATCTCTTGCTAGTCTAGACTATGCTCACCTTGCTTAGTCCTCAGGAATAATGCCTTGCCTTCATTTGAGTGATGGTTCATGTACGCTCCTAAATCCTAGACTATCTTGGTGCTCAATTTGATGTCCCAAGATTGTCTCTAAAAGTGGGCAGCCAACAAATCCCTATTTTGTCCTATAGTGACTTTAAACTAAAACATAAATTTTAATTGGGGAGCCATACTTTCACTTCTGCGTACACTACCACTTCACATACCTTCACATTTTGCCTCTTTATTCTTCAAATGTGCACCTAAGAGAGGGTTCACCTAAACCTTTCAAACACTTTCTAAAAACACTTTGAACCTTAGAGAATTATAGAAATACCTGTACAACTTGCAACCAACTTTCTGCAATTTTACCCTTTGTGAACAATTAATTGTGCACTACCTGTGCACCTTGACACTGAGCACTTTGACTTCATCCATGTTGACCTTTGCCTTTGAACATGTTGACTTTGACCAATTTGACTTTGACTTTGACTTTTTATGCAGTTGATTTTGACTATGGTTGAATTTGACCAATATGCCTTTTATGGGCTCAACACAAGCATACTCCCAAGATATGCTTTTGGGAAATTCTCTCTGATTCTTGACCAAGATAAGGCATGAAGGAAGGAGAATTCTCAAAAGACATGTGAGGCCTCTACTGCTCTTGCAAAGGATTATGAGGTGGCTGGAGGAAATATCTACAACAAGAAAACTACCAGGGTTGTGTCCACTTCCCTAGCCATCTTGGGAAAATAGTATTACCTATTTTTATTCTTGCATCGGAGTACGGCTCCAAACTTGTGTGCACAATATGGATGCTTTCTACAGCCTGCAAGGTCTAAGTCAAAGTTATAGATGGTCAGGACAAAACTTATAGGCATATTAGATGCGACTGAGGGTGCTATCACATGTTGGAAAATACAATGATGGAACAAATTTTATGTGCTCAAACAAAAAGTGAAATACGCTCAGTTGTCACTAGCAGATATATATAAAGGAGAATTTGAGGACGATATTAGTATCAAATCTCTTCATTGGTCCCCCATTTCCACTAGCAGATAAGGAGGCCGAATCTTCAATGAAGTTGCACCAGCTTTTGAAAGTGCTTGGGCATAGAGTTGGTGCAGTAGTAACATCAGTGTACTCAAACTCATGCTCAAGAGGCAGTTACTACTCTTGGAAAGCTTCATGATCTTGTTAAGCGAACAACAAACAGAGATCATACTCAAGAAAAACACACCAATGCAAAGTTTGAGGCAACACATAGAGCAAAAAGTCAAGTAGTTGAATGGTAGTAGATCAGGGGGAACCTTCAACAAGGTCCAGATGGCAACAAAAGAATGGGAGTAAAGCACCTCGTATGTGTTATATCTAAACATTGCACTCTTTGAAACTTGTAAGGACAGTTCTCTTTGGTAAAGAGGTTTCTCAAGGATTGAGGATAAATCATCTGAGGGGGATGGTGTCCACACTTCCCCAAACCATTGATTTTGGGCAACAATCAGCTCATCCATCCTACTTAGGGATTATGAAGCTTTCAAATTGCTACACCACATCAGTTCTTCTTACAATGAGATTCAAGTTTTTCTTCAACACCTGAAGGAGGGCTCACCTTGGATCCTATGTACATGAGTAGAATTTATTGACCATTTTCATAGCAGGATTGCTCCTTCAAGAAGTGCAGATCATTTCTAGGTGTTGCATCCAAACAAAAACGTTTGGTGAAAGCTAGACATCTCAAGCCCAATGCTTCCACTTTCTAAGGTAGGTTCTCTAGTTGTAGGGGTGATTGACCAACAATCATACAGGAAGTCCAACTTTATTTTGGTGTTTTTACCATCATCCTGGGAACAGCTATATATGTGCTACATCATCCTATTGGCTATCGTACAGAGTACTCTCTTTTGTTGGGATGTGTTTAAAGAAAAGCATGGCTCACTCTAATGATTTTTTGATCTTGGGATGAATGTGACTAGGTTGCTTAAGAATTTCCTCGAGTAGGTTCTACTCAGTGCTGTCAGCCCTCAAGTATTGGAGATGGGTGGAGACCATCAATTATCTAGCACATTACAGTTCTACTGGTGTTTTACCTAGGGTTATAATGCTTCTCCCCATGATATGATCCTTCATGAGGAACAATTGCAGACAAAATGTTCAAGTACTACTGTAACTATCCTATGTAGGGAATGATATTATTTAAAGTACCAATAGTATGAACGTCCATGTGCAAGTGTGCCAAGATATCTGTGAAGGTCATTCATTGCTGCTCGTATCTTTCACTTCTCATGATTGAAGGTTCTAGTGGGGAAGCAAATACTTTTGAATTGTCATAAAATTGAGAAGTATGGCCATACGTGGAAGGTCTTGCTATCCAAACTGGCCAAAGGCTCCTACCAGGCCTACTAATAGAGCCTACTAAAAGAGGATGTGATTGTAGTTTGTGTTGAATACTGTCAACTGAAGATGGTTGAAGATTATCAATACTCATGGACTGCCACATTTGGATCATCCTACGATTGTGGCATTTCTATTAGCCACAATTTGGGTACTTACATGAGCAGGCCCCATCAAAAATCTAGAGAATCTGATGAGTTTATCTTTGATGACTTCTTTCTCTCATAGACGGTGGCTCCAGGCTTGGGGGTTGGCTATTGCTTATTGGTCTATAAATCTATGTAGCATGACAATGTGGTATGCTGCCTCCTCAATGTGGTTGTTCTTAATGTGTGTACTACACAGATTGGTTGTACAGAGGTCGAACTCTGCATTGTCTTCTTGAGATCAGTTGTAACTTTTCCTATGTATGCCTCGTGCATGCTACAAAAACCTTTATAGTCCCTGGTCTATTACCTTCTCATCATGAGAGTGAGCATAACAAGTTTGAATGAAGCCAAACTTCATGGCTTATAGGTGACATGATGCTTCAGGTACACAGTTGAATTATTTTGGTTAGCACATCTCTCAATGTATTTCCCTTGTTGAAAAATGTTTTCTATGCTAGCTTCAAACCTAGATCTATTGCTGAGTTGCTTCCCTCTTCAGGCTTCTCCATCGTAATCATCTGTAGACCATACTGATAAATTTGGAGTGTGTGACTGTCATACAAGATATGCAGCTACCATATGCAAAATTCCACACTATTATTTGAGCCTTGGTAGACACAACTATGTAGTAGGCTGGTCTGAGATATTACCAATACAAGACATGGTTCCTGCATCTTTGCAGATCTACTTGAAGCACTAATTACTCTACTAAGGTTTTTGGGTTCAATTTCCCGAATCGCTATTTAGGCTATGGACCCTGTGGTTTCAAAAATGCTATAGGCTCTTATGGCAGTTGGGTCCTTTGCTTGCACCTTCATGTTTGCAATTGTTATGTATGCCCATAAAGTTTTTGGTTTGCAGTTTTTCAAGACTTTCTCTGCAAGAATGGCTGCATATTTGGCAACAAGGGCTATTGTTTACATGGTTGCGCTGACTACCCCCCAAGGGGATTGTGTTGCTCAGCCTTGAAAACCTAAAGCTCTAAAGACTAGGCGACTTGGACACTTGAGTAACTGCTGATTTGAAGATCTAAAGACTCAAACTTAGACCAATTTTGCAATGTATGCCCATCCTATCTTAGCTTTGTCGAGCACAACAAAATCTAGGGGCAGGAGCGTGTTGAGTATAGGGTATGCACACATCTTCATTTGTGCATAGGAACCCTCTTTTTGTATATACTTGAAGTTTCACATGAGAACTCCCTCTTAGACACTTTTTGATATTTCTCCAAAAGAAAGGTTTTGGAACCTTGTAAATGCTCATATTTTTGGAAGATATGTAGCAAACTCCCCACACATATATATCCTTGAGATATGGTTGTAAGAAAGAATATTTGCCAAGATAATTTTGAGATATGGTAGTTAGGCATGTGCTCCTTTTTTTACTATTCAAAAGGAGCATATGGGGAAATGTGTTTAGCCTATATATAGAGGCTTATTTTTGTAGGGAAGGGAGCTTTCGGTTCGAGGTGCCCTCATGTATATATCTTTTGAATGGAAGAACTCTCTTTAAGGCTTTGTGAATATGTGTACTTAGTCTTAGAGTGTGAGAGAGTGAGGTGTGTGTGCATGCTTGTGTTTCCTATGTGTGTAAGTAGAATGTTGCAAATTTCCTATATTTTACATATATGAATAGGATCCTTGACTCCATTATCTCCATGTTTTCAAGCATGTGGCATAACTGGGGGTTGAGGGCCAATGGCTTGAACATGTTGGAGGTTGGGGTGGATGAAATGAGAGTCATTCTTGAGCCTTCCTTCTTGCTTCCATGCAAGGTGTTGAGGGTCTTGGCTTCCCAAGGGCATACTACAACAACACCAATCCAAAAATTGTGCTATTTTTTGCAAGACAAGGAGGAGATTCCTCTCTCATCCACTTGTGCGAGTAGCACACTTGGTGCATGCAACAGACCTAGAACAAACCTGGGGAGTTCTCCACGTGGCAAAGCGTAACTGCAAACCACTCACGGTTCCTCTCCACTTCACCTTTTCTCTCCAATTCACCTTTTGCTCTAGCCTCATCATCTATTGTTGATGGCAACCTCCCCGACCATGGAGATTACTAGATGAGGAAGACGACAAGCAAATCCATGGCAAAAAAAAACACATGTGACACCAATCATGTTGAAACCACCCCCACAAACACCTTGGCTCTGATACCAATGTTGCCCTTTGCATCCCGCAGATGCACGAACATAGAGGATAGTATAGAAACAAAATCACACAAAATTACTCAGAGAATAGAAAGAGACAAGAGAGGACACCAGTTGGGTACAATCTCCCCCCCACATACTCTGACGGACGAGTCTATCAGAGCATGTGTATTTATAGGTAATTCATATTACATCCTGAATAAAAGATACATGAGGGCCACACTTTAAATAATGTGATTTTTCTTTATTTACAAAAATAACAAAAAATACTATCTTCTAAAAATAACTATCTTCTAAAAATATTCTTATAAATATCTCCAAAGATATTTGAATAAATCCATGTGTGATCACACCCTCATGGATCTTCACCTGCTAAATCAAAACACAAAACACATTAAAACCCTCAAGGCATTAAAATCCATTCAACATTCCAATATTCCATAAAGTATAACAGGGTCAAGTACTACTGGAAGGTACAAGAACAAGAGCATACACCAGAGCAAAGAAGACACATATGAAAATACGAGACAAGAGAAAGAAATCTTGATTACATGTGAATATGTAAAAGAAAAAGAAGATTTTACAAATACCAATGATGTCATTGGGAATGAATACAACTAGGCCCACAAGGAATTTGAGAAATCAAATATAAAAAATGATCTTCGGGAAGAGCTTCAAGATTATTCAAATTGATCAAAACAAAGGTTAGTATTCTTGAGTTGATAAGCATGGATGAAAAATTTAAGAAGAGGAAAAATCTTATTAGACATTAAGGTTCAAACTAGTGGTTGCACCAACTCTTATCACACTCGAGTGGTTGAAGATTTTTCATGTATGCGTAGATGTAAGTGCATATGCAGTGGGTGCAGTTTTGAATCAACGTAGTGAAGAGAACAAGCTTGATAGAACTATTCAATATGCCAGTCCAATTTTGACAAAGGCTAAAAATAATTATAGCACCACAAAAAGGGAAGCCCTAGCAATGGTTTTCGTTATCCAAAAGTTTCAGTATTACTTGCTAGGGGTGAAATTTGTTATTATAACTAATCATCAACTGCTCATGTATTTTGTAAATAAGCCACAAGCAATGGGTAGGGTATGGAGGTGTCTCCTTTTGTTCCAAGAATTTGATTTCTCAGTAGTCCATAGACCTGGAAGAGAAAATGTTATGGCTAATCACCTATCTAGGATTAACACAATTGATCAAGCAATTGGAGTGAATGATGATTTTTCAAATAGTGAATTGTTTGATGTAGGAGCACAAGGTTGGTATAACAATAACAAAAATTTTCTTACCACTGGTTTGTATCCAAAAAAGGAAAGCTCTATGCAAAAGAAGAGGTTGTTAATCAAGAGTAGACCTTTTACATTCGTTGAAGGAAAATTATATAGATATGGCAAGGAGAACTGGTTTAGAAAGTGAATGGAGGAAGAGGAAGTATGGCAAATCCTTTTAACTACACATGAAGGAACATGTGGTGGGCACCTTCCAAGCCATATAATGAGCCAAAGAATCCTTGATGTTGGCTTGTGGTGGCCCATATTATTCAAAGATGTAGATGAATGTGGGAGAGCATGTGATGTTTGTTAGAGGTGTGGCCCCAAGCCCACAAAGCAGTGACATGGCAACCATTTGAGAAGTGGGGGTTGGATTTTATAGGGCCCATCTACCCCACATCAGCGTACATGTTGATTGCCAATCACTATAAGTGGGCTGAAGCTATTGCCTCTCCTTATTGCAAAACACAAACATTTGCAAATTTCCTCTACATTAACATTATTTGTAGATTTGGGTGTCATCTTGAAATTTGCACAGAACAAGAAACTCATTTTGTGAACAAGGTTCTGCATGTAATTTTGAATAGGTACAAAGTTTTACATAGGACCTCTTCTACCTATTATCCAAGAGTTAATGGACAGGAAGAATCCACTAATAAGGTATTGATTTCCATGTTAAGGAAGGAATCTATGTTACAACCCACTTCATGGGGCACAACTTATCAAGATACCCACTAGGCTTACAAGTTGGCTTACAAAGAAGCAACATGATACTCTCCATTCTAGCTAGTTTATGGGGTATTGCCCATTGAAGCATTTGAATTTCTACATGGTTCACCAAAACTTGCACTTATGAAGCACAAGAAAGATTGTGGACTCTCTAAGAGGCTTGACACACTACAAAAAGTGGAAGAGATTCGGTTACATGCTGCAAAACAATTGCAAGAGACTCAAATGAAGTGGAAGGAGGCTCATGATGGGAATCTATGGACCAATAACTTACAAGCAGGCATGTTAGTTCTTCTCCATAAATTTCAACTCCAAACACAAATATGGGGAAAGTGTCTTCCACATTGGGAAGGACCTTACAAAATTAAAACAATGCTGAAATGGGGTGCAGTGGAGTTAGAGACCCTGAAAGGAGAGATACTACCATCGCTAAACATATCAAGCCTCAACGCATATCATCAGCAAAAGTAAAGCTTCCTGGATCACTTGGAACTTGTAAGATTTGTCAGGTTGTATGTAGCCTTTTTGTACCATTTTTTTGCTTAAGTTTATTAGTTGTCATCAATTTTCATGTTTTTTCTTTGCGTTTTTATGCTATTTAGAAGCTACTCCATAGACCATCTCATGTGGATCTTATTGGAACTGATCTAGAATTTTTGAGGAATTTTTTGGGAATTTCTTTAGAATTTTTATCCTTTTTGCAATGTCATTTTTCTTGATAAAATAGAAGAAAAAAGGATGCTCTCTATGGTTTTGAGTGAGAAAAGTGGCATAAAAATTTAGAGCATTTTTTGAAAATTGATTTTTTTTGGCTTTCTTTTTGGGATTTATTTAGATTTTTGAACTATTTCTTAGATAATGTTCAAAAAACATGGCCCCCCGGCTTCTACTTCTTTTATCAACCAAAAACAAAAACCCTATCTCTATCTTCTCTCTCTAGCTCTCTCTATCTTTTCTATCTATATCTTTCTTTCTCTCTCTATCTCTCTCTATCCTCTCTCTAGCCACCTTCTCCTCTCTCTAATCTCTCTCTTTATCTTCCCCCATCCCCCGCCCTCGTGCCCCCTATTTTTTTATTTTATTTCTATTAAAAACATGCCCCGCCCGTCAGATGTTTTTAGGAACAAAAAGGTAGAAAAAATTTATATTTTTTTTTATTGCAGAAATGCTTTTTTGCTCCAGATTGTGCCTCATGTGGTCATTTTTTTCAAAGTTGCGATCGTTTTCATGTATTTTGGCACCCGTGGACTCATTGCTTGCAATAATTTACCAAAATTCCTACCTTTCTACTACTTTTGGTCAAAACCCACATGTCTTGTGCACATTTATCACATGCTTTTTATTTTGCACATAGTCCACATGGTCCATTCTCATTACATTTCCCACGTGCTTTTGATTCTTCCATGTGAACCCTCTAGAGCTATCATGTTTGAGCATTTTGGCCCCATCTGGAGCCCTTTCAATTAATCCAGGCCCGTCCCTTTATACCTCCACCCAACCCCACCCTTACCCCTCCTTACCCTATTTTTATTAATGCTACAGCCCTCCCAAATCTTTCCTTCCTACCATTTATTTTCCCACATTTGATTCTTTAATACAAAATTTCCATTTTTGGTTCTTACCTGGTGATTGTTCTTGACTATTCCTGGTGGACTTGGTAGCTGCTCAACTATCCTTATGAGGTTGTGCACAATAGGTGTCCAAGTGAACCTCTTTGCTCATGGTTTGGCTCTTAACTCTTGGGGACTAAGAGCCCATTAGGTGGTGGGCAACTGCTAAGCCCATCAAAGACAATTTGGTCAAAGTGAAAATGGTCGAATTCAAACTAGTCAAAGTCAAGATGGTCAAAGTCAAGTTGTTCAAGGTGCAAAGGTAGTGCACAATCAATTTATTCACCATAGAGGTTCCTTTCCTGTAGAAAAGCTTCCATTCTGAGTGACCATGCTGAATAATTACCTCAATCCAATTTTTCAATGGATGAGGAGGATCATGGAAAGTAGTGTTGCTACTTGCATATCAAAGCTTTGGGATTGCGTATGGAGATTTACACACTTCTCCACTCCATGTTTATAACAGCACATTTTTCAAAGCAAAGTTTGACTTTTTTATAATCATACGGAGATCATGGGTGGCACGTTCCCTTTTACTCTTTGTTGTGAAGTCACACAAAACTTATGTCATTTTCCTAATCAACAAGCACAAAATGAGAATACCACATAGTTTGAATCACATTCACGGTCAGATTTATTCGAGAAGAGAATCGTGGGATCACATAGTCTGAGCAATTGCATGAGGAATTTCTTAGAGAACAAAATTTACATGGTTGCGCAAGATTTAATACTTAATACGATTTGGAGGAGATACGAAGAGAGGATCAACAACTGGACGATTATCGGTGAAGATGATTTTGGCAATTTTGGAGAAATAGCTTTGGAACATTCGACAACACTACAATCTCCATCGCCTTTCCTTCATCTCTGACACCATGCATAACAAGCTATATCTCTGATGCACCTTCAACATCTCAGTCTTTCCAACCGCACAAATGGCTGTCAGCTACATCCTCCTTTGCCTTTCACCACTATCCAGATGAAGAAACTGTGTCCACATGCTTTTACTTGTTCAACAACGGTAAGAAAGTTGATTTCTGTCATTTTTTCATTCAGATATTTCACTCAAAAAACAAGGAAGATAAAACATGTAGATTCACTTCGATTGCAACAAAACTTGAAGACTCACTTTCTTATATGTTGTTTGTGAGCTGTCATAGTAAGTTGCAAGTTACTTCATTGCCAGATGAGCGATTAATGTAAGCTATTGACCTCAACATTTTGTGCCGAGCAGCATACAACATCTTCTGAACTAATCATTTTATCATATGTGAGTGATGAAAATACATCTTTTATTTACACGATCTGAGGCTAGAAGCATTATTTACATCTTCATTTACATCTTTAATGCTGTGAATTAATAAATTCACAGCATTATGTGGACCTTTTGTGCAGAGCATAGTACAAAACTGAAATGGGAATTAATGGTTTCTGAATATATTGTGACATTTGAAGTTTAGCATGATGGGTAAATAAGTTCACAATGTTGCATGATAAGATACGATTCAGTAGCTAAAAGAATTCGCTTCAAATTGGATGTTTAGCCAATAACGCATTTTTTTAGTCATTCTGAAAGGAGTCCAATTGCAATAATCATTCAAAGCTCGAAAGAGATTTACTTCTTGTCTGAGTTATAGCGTTGTTTTCTATACGTTTGGAGGCCTATATGTTCAAAGCAGGAAAACGAGTGGGATTTCTTGGCATTCGTTAAGCTTATCCAGAGGATCAATACAATACGAGTTAATGTTGAATGATTGTCAAGGATGCGGCTAAAAGCAAAGATGAGCTAATTATTAATTTTTTTTTAATAACGGTGATGTGATCCAATGTCTGGAGTTTCAAAAACGTTGCATCTTACATGGTGACCTTTTCGACAATCCAATGTTTTGAGGATAGGATAATTATTTGTGATCTATGTTGATATTTTAGGTAGGGATGTGTGTGAACATACTTGGAGCACCCGGGCACCTTTTTCCCTCCTTAGGAGGTAATTTTCCCCCAGCTTGTGTATATGCCTATAACCTTAGTATGTCACTTATATTTGTACATTCTACTCGTAATACATTCAATATTGTGTATTGTGCTCCAAGCTTCTTCTTGTTCCTTGTGTTGTTTGCGTGCTTCTGCAGATCTCAAAATCCAACAATTGGTATCAAAGCAGGTTGCCTCTTCATCTAATTGATACCCCTCTGATCACAGTCTCAGAATCACACAAAAATTGGTGAGCATACTCAGCGTGATTAAAAGATCAAAACACCTTCGTTGTGTGGTGTCAAAATCACGATCTCAGCTTGTTTCAGCCTTCGAATGCACTCTCGTAGCACTTGTGTAGGAAATTTTCTCTTCTATGCCAAAGATATATACAAGTTTCGCATCTCGAAGTCTGATATAGGTTTAACAAAACTCCATAGGATAGTTTTGTTCGATGGTATTAAATATGGTGATATTCTTCATGTTCCAATTCATCTTGTGGTTCCTACTGCACATACTATAGAGCAAATTTGACAAGATGGCAGAGATGCTCAGGCACATGCATTGATAACTTTGTCTATGAAACATGGCATTATTCCTCACATTCGCTCTTGCAGAACAGCTAAGGATGCTTGGGATATAGTTACCACTTTATACCAGGCATGGAATGAGGCCCGTGTTGCTTACCTCCGAAAACAATTGGAGAGTGAACATATGAATGAAGGAGATTCCATGGATAGTTTCCTAACAAAGATCAAAGATTTGAAGGAACAATTGACTTTTATTCATGAGGTCTTGCTTGAAAGTTCACTTGTGCAGACTCTTCTAAATGATCTTCCTGATTCATATAAGAGTTTTGATTCTACTCTTTGTTTGATGATAAAAGGCAATCCAAATTCCTTAAAATTTAAGGAGTTCGTCTCTATTCTATTGTAGGAAGATCAATCTAGGTAGAATAGGTCCATTATGCATGTTGTAGATCAAGCTTTCTTGGCTAGTCAGAAGGGCAAAGGTAAATAGAGATCTTCTACTAGCAAGCAGACATCTGCTAATGCTGCACAATCAATGAAGAATGACAAAGAGCAGAAGAAAACAGAAAAGCAAATTTTTTTTTGCAAGTACTATAAAGGAACTGATCATGTCATAAAGAGTTGTCTAAAATTGGTTGCTAAAGAGGCGAGAAAAAAATGGGCAGTTATGACCCATCTTCTTATGAAGAGTTTATGTCTGCATGAGACTCGGATGTTTGATACTTTGATAGTGGGACAACCAAACATATTACCTCGCATTGCAGTTTGTTCACTCCACTCCAGCTTGCCCCTACAGTGAATACTATCACATGTGCCAACAACTCCTCTTATCTTATTATGGTAGTTGGTAAGATCATTCTAACTATTGTTGATAGTAGTTCTTTTACATTGTTGGATGCTTTAGTTTCTGCCAGGAATCAAGAAGAATATGTTATCAATTTCAGCTTTATGCAAGATTGGCTTGGTTATGAAATTTTTTGATGATAGATGTATAGTTCATGTCTTTCAAATGGTCATACCATTATTACTTCTGGCATTTTATGTTGTGGCCTATATAAGCTCATAGACTATGAAAAATCTATGAATGATTCAACATGTGCAGTACATGATTCTTAGGCTTTATCAGATGCAAAGCTTTGGCATGCATGCTTTGGTCATCTTAATTTTGCTAGTTTTCTATGTCTACATGAATCTAAAATGATCTCCTCTCTACCTAAACTTGAGGCACCTCGTAACATGTATGTGAAGGCTATATTTTGGGCAAAATGCATCATTCCTCATTCCCAAAAGATGGTTCAGTTTGAGCTACTCAAAAATTACAGCTTGTTCATAGTGATGTGTGTGGTCCTATACAAACACCCTCTTTTAAAATCTTTCTTTACTTCATGACTTTCATTGATGATTTTTCTAAGCATGCATGGGTATATCCATTGAAAGCAAAGTCTAAAGTATTTATGTGCTTCAAATAGTTTTTTATTTTTGTTGAAAATCTATCGGCATGTAAAATGGGAACCCTTTGTTCTGATCGAGGGAGGGAATATATGTCTTCTGATTTCAATGCATTTCTGGCTGATCATGGAATAAAACATCAGTGTACTATTCCCTTTCCACCTCAACATAATGGATTTTTTGAATGGAAGAGCAAGTCACTCATGGAGATGGCGAGTTGTATGGTGAAGAGTCAGGCTTTACCACATAGTTTTTGGCTTGAGGCTATCATGTGTTTAACATATGTACTTAATAGGTGTCCCAGTAAAGCATTGCACTCTATCACTCCATGTGATGCTTGGCATGGTCCTAAGCCATCTATTGCTCACCTGCGTGTTTTTGTTTGTCTGGAATATTCATTAGAGCATGAACAATAATGTATGAAATTGGATGATAAAGCAGTGAAATGTATTTTTGTTGGGTACAATTATGAAATCATAGGCTATCATATGTATGATACACAAACTAAATGCATTTTGGTTAGTTGTGATGTTGTTTTTGTGGAAGATGTTATTCAGCCATTACTTTCATGTAGTAAGGAGATATATGTTAGCTCCAAATATATGCATGACGCTTTGTTGCCTCTTTTATAGGTGGATCGTCTAGTGTTTGTCATAATGAGGCAACTTCTCAGCCTTTACGGGTTTCATGTGATGATGCAAATGATATCCTTCTGATTATTATTCTCCATGTTGATGACATGTTGCTCATTGGTCCTCATGAGATACATATTGTTTCATTTTAAGGGTGATTTGCATGCCTCATTTGAGATGTTAGATTTGGGGTATTTTCATCATTATTTAGGCTTTCAATTTATGCAAGTTGATAGTGTCATGGATAAGGAAATCATCCTGAATCTCAGATTACATGTGACTTCTATATCTCATGATGGGTTCAAAATTTAGGGAAATCAATGCTTCCATTGCATTTGGAGCATGCCAAAATCCTAAGATCGACTGTCTACTTGCCTCATTCGAATATCCAAAGCTCATGTTTTGAATTGATAACATCATCGATGACTTCACCAATTTGTAATTGCCTTTCATGAACCGTTTTCGGAGAGAATTCCTCTCCGTATTCTAGTTGAGAACCTTCAACAACATACAAAATAGAGAGACAAGAAGCATTGATAATTTTCAAGACAATATGTTTCAAGCGAAGGAACAAAATAATATTGATCTTGGATCGGGTTAGAGCTACTTGATCAAAGAAAGAAGCTATTGCATCTCTCAATTTATAGCTCCTTTTAACCATGGTGAAGGCCTATCTAAAAGTGTGTGAGGAGTAGAGTTCGGAGGAAGGTCGTTTACCAAATGCTATAAAGTGTGCCAACCACCTAAGGGATGTATGCTCCATTTGTTTGGCAAGACAATGCTTTGTTTTGGGTGACACCTGTTGTTGCATATGTTAACAGGAATGCACTTTTGTTTTTATAACAAGGCACTTGGGGGTTA
Organism: Ceratopteris richardii; assembly: GCA_020310875.1. Taxonomy (NCBI): domain Eukaryota; kingdom Viridiplantae; phylum Streptophyta; class Polypodiopsida; order Polypodiales; family Pteridaceae; genus Ceratopteris; species Ceratopteris richardii. The sequence goes on along the minus strand of CM035428.1, from coordinate 96,612,383 downwards.
TGCCAAAGTAATTAAAGACTTCTATCTTCACAATAAGAGTGGAGACTTTTGGTGTCAATGGACAAAACATTATTTGAGCCTTTGTTTGGAGGGACGAAAAGATTTTATTTTATGAGCAAAAGTTTTATAAAAAAAACATTGAAGCTCTAAACTTGATTCTTCATAATAATAATAAAAAAAAGAAGTTCTTTGTGAAGTCGGAGAGGTGGATGGATGAGAAATACATGCACACGATCATGCAAAGGAGGAGAAAAAGAGTTCCACCGGAGGCATAAAAAGGAGTCATCTCAGCTGTTCTTGGAGAAAAGAGGGGGCATCATCGCCTCTGTGCAGACAAGCGGAAAAAAGATGATGATCTGGTCCTATTGGATCTGACGCTCATAGAAGGAGAAGGCAAAAGGAATATCATGCATATATATTTGTAGAACTACTCATGCAAAAATTTTGCGATTGGATCAGGAAAAAATCAGAAGCTCAGACGCCGAAGACACTATTGTCATCTTGTTCAGTTAAAGAACAAGTCGAATGCTTTGAAGTATCTCATTGAGATAATTTGAGAAGTTCTCACTCCATTGTCAGGATTGCAGAAGCGACGGACTGATGAATCATAAAGGAATTCTGGCTGATTTAGATGAAGCTTAATGTGGGCAACGATCAGACTTTGTAAGTATTTGGGAATATACATTTTGAATGCTCTGAGTATTTCTATGCAGAAACTCCTTTTTGCGAATTTAGTGATCGTAAAATAAACAATGATGCTCAGTTCTTTCGACATAGGCACTTAAATATATTGAATCAAGATTTTGCTTCAGAAACTCAAACGGCCAATGATACACTCATGAATTTTAAAGAGAAATTTGCATAGAAATTGTTCGAATCAGAAATTGGGTTTTTCGCATCTTATTTTCATTGACTGTTGGATGTTTGATTCCGTAATTTTATCTGCACGATTCCAGATTGACTTGAATTTGAAATGAAAGATTGTTGTGGGTTTTAATTGATCTATTCACTTGAATAAGAGAAAAACAACTAATTAGGAATTATTCAATTGTATACGTCTTCCCTTCATCTTCATAGACTTGCGCGTTTCTACCTTTCATTATCTGTGCTGTCTCCGCCAAAGTTGAAACTAATGAAAACCATGATCTGCGACATGATTTGAGTTTAGAACTTGTTACCACATTATTTCTTGAGTTGGATTCGCTAGAAGGGAGTTCTTGTGATCGTATTATCTTGTTCATACTTTCGATCCCAGGTTGTGGGATCTCGTATATCATCTCTAGTCGATTTATCCATACCTATTAATCTCGGGTTGTGGAACTTTATGTATCAGTTACATATCCTTGTATTGTTTCCCCTATGTGGGTGATCTTGTAATGAGAAGTAAATTTCCATTATCTTGTCTAGTATAGTAAAAGAGCACAATCTAGTGCTTCCCTAACGTTTTGGCAAGACTAGCTTCTATTCAAGACCAAGAATCATCGAGAATGCTTATGAACAGATTGTAGCATCACTTCAGAGTCTCCAACAACAAGTCAAGGACCTAACTCATCAACAGACACAAGTCGAGATGGGACATCCGGTGCATGTAGGTGCACTCCTCCAAGAATTATGAGAACAAATTGGGAGTCTTCAAGCAAATCAAGGGAGTATTCAAGTGAATCAATGGCCTATTACATCTTTCATGAAGGAACCCAAGATTTGCATGCTAGAAAAGTTCGATGGGGATCGCACAAAGTTCATGGATTTTCCCAAGAAGTCAAATTGTATATTTGTATGCAATATGATAGAAACCTTGAGGAGGCATCCAAGGTCGGGTTTATTGGAACCTTTCTCTATGGCCAAGCATTATCATGGTTTGCCCCAATCCTGGAGAAGAACATCGTAGTACTTGAGGACTATGAGGGGTTTCTTCAAGAAGTCACTGCCATGTTTGGAGATGCAAACACAAGTCAAGTGGCAGAAACAAAACTTTGAAAGTTATGTCAAGGTAACCATGTTGCCTCTACCTATGCATCAGAATTTAAGCAGTTGATATGTTATCTCACTTGGCATGAAGATTATTTCACAAGCCAATTTACATGGGCTCTAAGAGATGATGTGAAGGACCTTCTCCTCACGATGTCTAACGTTAAGACATTGAATGAATACATCATGCAAGCTATTCAATGTAATAACCAACTTTTTGAAAGGAAACAAGAAAAACAAGTAGAAGGAATTCCTCGCCAATGGAAACCCTTCCAACCCAATGTATGCAAATAGATGTAACTAGGTTTGAGCCTCTAATACCACAAGAGAAACAGAGAAGGAGAGATAACAAGTTATGCCACAATTGTGAAAACCCTTGACATATTGTAGTTAATTGTCCCAACAAGAGAACGAAATGTAGAGTTGTAGCCATCGTTGTCGAGTAGGGAAACGAGGAATTCTAGTTGTAAAAGAGATCATACAGTCGGACCATGATATAAGAAAGGGTCTCATGATTTCACCTACACACATAGAAACATGTATTGCACCTTTCAAGTTAATCATGCCCAAGAAGAGCCTTTCCCTTACAACCCTAGTAGATTCAAGTGCCTCCTCATGTTTTATCAATGAAGGACTGGTTAAAACTTATGGAATTCATGTACTTCCAAATAACAAACAAGTAGTAGCTGAAGTACTAGATGGAGGACATCTAGTATCTAGGAATATAACCATGGAAACCACACCATTAAGAGTACACCTTGGTGACCATGAATCCCACATATGTTTCAATGTAATATCGAGCCCAATACATCTTGTTATCATTGGAATGCCCTAGCTAAAGAAACATAATCCACACATTAATTGGGAAAAGAATAAAATCACCCATGGAGATATCTAGAAGAAATCGACATATGTTGGAGCCAAAGCCTTCATACATGCACTAAGAAGGAATCGACATATATGATCTATGCCATACTAGCTCAAGAATCTAGGAAAGATGATCCAGTGTAGCTACCTTGGAAAATAAAAGTTCTTCACAAAAATTGACCTTTGAGAAGCTTACAACCTTATCAGGATGAGAGAAGGAGATGAATGTAAGACAACCTTTAGAACAAGATATGGCTATTTTGAATATATAGTTATGTCATTTTGTCTCACAAATGCTCTAGCTATCTTCCAACATATGATGAATGATATCTTTTGAGAGCATTTGGATGATTTTGTTGTAATATACCTTGACGATATCTTGATATTCTCCAAAAATCTAGAGGATCATGAATGTCATGTAAAGATAGTCCTAGAGAAACTAACAAGAAAAGGATTATATGCGAAATTGGAGAAGTGCTCTTTCCATCAGAAAAAAGTGGACTTTTTAGGGTACATTATATCAAATAAAGGGATTTTTATGGTCCCTAACAACATAGAGACAATCCTTGATTGACAACCACCTTTGAGTGTTTGAGATGTACAATGTTTTCTAGGAATTGCCAATTCTTACAGGATATTCATAAGATATTTCTTCAAAATAGTGACACCCGTTACCAAGCTTACATGAAACACAAAATTCTCATGCAAGGAAGATGCGCAGAAAGCCTTTTAGACCCTGAAAGCATCATTACTAGTACTCCAATTCTAGTTCACCTTGACTCTACCAATCCTTCTTTCTCTTAGAGACAGATGCATCAGTCTTCGCCTTGGGGGGACTCTTTCCCAACATGGAGATGATGGACACCTACATCCAATTGCATATCATTCAAGGAAGTTTTTCCCTCTAGAGATTAATTATGAAATTCATGATAAATAACTTCTTGCCATAGTGGACGCGTTTGATACCTGGCATTACTGTCTAGAAGGAGCAACTCATAAAGTTATTGTGTATAAAGATCACAAGAACCTAGAGTATTTTATAGGCACCCGCATCCTCAATAGAAGGCAATCTAAATTGAGTAATGTTTTATCCAGATTTGACTTTTTCATCACATTCCGTTGTCGGTGCAAATGATGCGGTTGGTGGATTATGTCGATTGTTGGTTATATGGCACACAAGGGGTGTTTCTAGCGGGAGCTCAAGTGAATAATGGAAACCTCGAAAACTCTACACTTTCTTGCCAATAAAAAAATTGTACTTGACCACAAACTATTAGTGATAAAAATGCTTCTTCACTTCCTCTTTATTTCTCAAGAAATGTTTAATGAATTCTGGATGTATTTAGTGAAAAATATTGCATGGTTTCACTTTATCGCTTAGTACTATGTATGAGTAACAAATTGACATCTAATTCTGAGACAAAACAAAAGCAAGAATTCGATGTATTGGAATTGTTTTAGGTTTACGTTCAGAATATATATCCATCAATAACGATCATCATGTGTAAAAGTCAACTTTGAAACACCTTAGACTTTTTTAGATGGACGAGTAAGTATTATTAGAACAGTGATAAGCACAAAAAAAAGGTGCGTCTCAACCTGTTGCAACGATTCACATTCTCGACATAATTCAAACTTTGGTTTTAGAAAAAAGAACAAAGAAATCTTGGCTATACGGTTCACAAAACGTGACTGTTCTTTACACATGTAAAGCAATACCACATTTTCTATGCTGGTGGCAATTTTCTTTGTTTTGTATGTGCAAATATTCAAGGATAATAGAATTAAACGGCTCCATATGGAGTATTAAATTCTGAAAGTTGTGTGATAAAATAGCACCCGTATGAAAGCATAAGGGATTTCAAATCTTTACACACGCTAACAACGAAAGCAAATCATAGTGCTCACATTCTGTGTTGGAAATTTAGTAGGCCCATTACTAATACCACAGGTCCAAAGTTTCATGGGTCCAGCATATACAACATAGAATCTAGCAATCTTCCAATATTGACAAAACATGAACATACCACACTTAAATGATGAGATAAAGATAGAGAAAGATTAGACAACATGTGTAAAGTGTTACGTAAGCCAAGGCTTACTCACACTATCATATATACAAATGTTCAATGTACAATGTGGGAGCAAAACTCTCAACCACTCTATGTGAACACAAATAGATGGATGAGTGAATGTACAAATGTAACAAACATATTCAGATGTATGGACAGAAATCTGAATATACATGAGATGTGTGACCTAATAGGTTGTAGAAGAGTGAATATGAGTGACAGAAAGAGGAAGGATTAGTCTAAAACTGATAATCAACAAACCCTTATCTAACCTTAGGCTATGGAAGATCTTAAGTTAGACACATGTGTGAAAAGATCACATACTTACAAAAGTAGCATAAGAATACTAACAAGTTTACTGCCAAAAATCCTCAAACTCATATGACCATACCTTCTCGAATAGCTCATCTCAACATGCATAAAGCATATACGTATTGATTCTCTTGTACTTATGCTGAATAGGACTCCTCCTGATATGGATGCTACTGCCTCCATAAACTCCAAGTAGTACATGTGTGCATAAAGAGAATATGTACCTGAATTCTTAACATAAGATGTAAATCTTACCTTAACCACCATCCAATGTCTTTGAAGTACACCGAAATCTTCATGTAGAAGACAATCTTCAAATACATCATGTGAATGGCTGATCCACACCATCAAGCACCTAATAGCCTCTCCATAAGCAAGAGTGTGAGCACACTCTTCTTCTTTAATAAGAACTCCATAGCCGCTCTTCAACATGCTCCAAAATAGCAACATGGCTGCCCCATGTGCTAAGAAGCACCACCTCTATTGAGGCAACAAAGCTCCAAAGCTTGTTGTTGATACTAGGTGATGGATGAATTAGAAGTGACCCCAAGCACTTCTTATATAGTAGTTTGTCCCTTGAATAAACTCTCCAAAAGCATAAAACGGCTCTACTATCGCTACGCGATTTTGAAACTCATCAAGGAAAAAAAATCGGAGATCGTCGGTGTGCTCGATGTGCTTTTCAAAAGCGTTTGTTATTAAAAACTTGCCAAAAAGTTTTCGCGAATGCTGCCTGCTTTAGGACTTGAACTTGGGCAACTCTGATAGGAGGCAACTCGTCTAGCCACGGTGCCCAACGCTAATGTGTGTATAGGGGGTAACAAAAACATCTACAGATGCTTTAACTCCTGGATAATTTTGACCAGCAAGTCTACACATGATGTAATCTTTGGACAATTTTGACCATGGGATATTGAGACCTTGACTTTGGGACATTGTTTTCCAACATTCTAGCTATTGAATTCTAAATCAATTTTGTCATGTCATGTCCAAACTGTATCAGCAAGCACCATAAAAAATGAAACAAGTCCCTAACAGAACTAAAATGAGAAACAATGTCAAGATCTCGTCTAACAAAAGTTTTTGCGAACGAGAAGAAGATGCCCCCAACCAAAATGCATTACGTTCTGACATACGATGAACTGAAATCATTAATCATTCAGAACTCTCTTATTGAGTTTTACGGTAATTTAACACGCAAAATACGAACAATGTAAGTTATGATTTTCAATCGAGGTAGTGTGTGTGGCTTGCCAAGGTTCACACACGCATATCCATTGAAAGAAGAAGCACACCATCACATGTGCGTATTTAGGGACTTAATAAGAATTTTAGGCGTCGAACTCCAAACTTCCATTTGATGCACAAGTCACATGAGTCATTCAATTCTTAAAGTATTAGCTTATCATGGAAGTCATCAGCTTGCGCAATCAACGTAGAGATCAGACGAATGCATTAGCTTGTGCATATCTAGAGTGCGATGCATTTGAATCTTTATCAACATGTGATCTGCATACTATAACACTTCAGATACTCAATCTGTATATCAAAGATTACTTTAACATTTCGATTTTTAATAACAGATTGCACCTTAATCCATGAACAATCATTGCTTGAATCGACAGTCGGGGTCATCCCTTCCTCATCAAATCAGCATCAGCAAGGCTATTACCCTAGCGCGTATACGAAGCAATTCAGCAAAATATTCATTAACAAATCATCAAGTTAACTCAGTCCGAGATGAATAGCATCATAGCCCCATCATGTTCATTAAAGACTAAAACTCAACGGAATGGTTTTGAACTTGTAGCATAGCTATCATAAGAAACCGTTACAGCGTAATAGTATAGCCTATTGAGGATGATTAGGAGAGAAAGGCGCGATCAAAAATGTACTATATCTTCAAAATCATCAAGCGAGAACTTCAGAACACATCGAATTGTGTGTTTTATCTATCATAACATCAGATTGCCATAAGAACAGTGGAACAAAAGGCATTTATTTCATAAACTTTATATAAAACCATTGTATGTATATGGAACCTCAAATCATCCCTGTTGGAATGTTCGTCGTCTAGCTCCTGAGAACATCACAGTCAGCGCAAGAGCTTCTGAACCTATTTTTCAACTCTCTTGTCTTCACAGTGTAGCAACCCTTTCATTAGTGAAGCATAATCCTCCCCTTCCATGTCGTCTCCTCCTTCGTCAATCAGAGAGCACCACTCTCCTCCTGTCAAATTCCAGAGTAGCATGCTTACCGCTTTCATTTATGCTTTTCTTCATTTCTCCTCTTCAGATCTTTCCACAGCAATCCACAAATTCAGATGTGTCCCGAAAAAGTCTTGCTTGATGCTCTAAAATAACTTTTGATCTTCCCCCCTCTGAGAGAGCCCTTCTTGGCATAGCAGGATCCTTATAATATTTTCCAAAAAAAACTCGATCCTTGTCTATCTCTCTATCCCTTAGCTGCCGCCCTCAGGAGCCACCTTCTTTCGTCCAAATCTCCATGACGAAAAGAATATATGAGGGAGAGCTCTCTCTGTCAGCGTTGAGCTCTTCAACCTCTCCTACCACCCATCTGAGAGCAAATCTCTCACTAGGTGCCCTCCTCCCTGAGAGCAACCGTCACCAAAAGACCAGAGCAGCAACTATATCCCATCCAAGAGAGCTTTTCTATCAGTGCTCTCATCCGTTATGCTTGCTTCAGTCGTCTCCAAAATCTGCCTCCTTTAGTGCTATTCTGTTGGAAAATGAAACTTTCAAAAATATATTCTTGATTAGCCGCCTAAAGCCATGCATGCGTATCGTTTTTTTTTTTCTAGTTTTCATTTTTTATTATTTTATTGTTTTAGTTCTTTTGCTTTATAATCAAAAGGTTTCCCATTTAGAAATTTAGGTTCAAGTTCACATGCACAAAACTAAAAAAAAACATATGTACACACACACACGACTTCTCATAAACTTGCACTTTCATACATACAACCACAATTAACATGCATACTAATCGTAACTCATATGTATAAGTTAATTAATTTTTAATGTATTTTAAGTCAAATGTAGTAAAAGTATATTAATTTAAATAAATGAAAAAATATATATATATATTTATAGTTATATTTATGGGGTTTTTATGCTTCTAAAGGTTTCTGAAATATATGAAATTATCTTTACTCATACATTCACTTTATTCATACACACATAGGCATAAAACTCATTCACATGTATACTCATGTAGTCATCGTCATGCACATCATGCATATATTGACCAATCAAATTGAGGGTTAGAGTATTATCATTGAGACCTTCTTTATGCAAGCAATAGATGCTCATTGAGTCCGTTTCGATGCTAGATTCTATAGATCTTTATAGGAAAACATCCACATGCTCACAAGATACTAAGCTCACACTTACACCCACAAATATTATGTATGGCATAGATTTATCCTTACTAGTTCATATATACAAAGTATGGATCATAAGTGAATATTCTCATATTAAGTTATGGTTCTCATGGTATACTCATGAAATGAGAACCTCTGAACAATTTCTTAATGTACCATCAATTCCTTTTAAAGATTGAAATCAAAAATTTAATTTGTCCAACTAAGTACTTCTTGGAAACATAGATATAAACTCATCAAACATTCATTAAAACAATTAATATCCCAAAGAGAAAAAGACTCTTGGATAAATTCTTTTTCTTCATTTCTTATCCAAAATAGGAGAGAGGATCTCTCTGACACAGTCCAGGACGTCAACAATGTCAGTTAGATGCCTTGTCAAGAAGATCTTACCTTGCACCAAAGAAGGGTGAGGAGGCCTTTGATCAACAGGACAATGTAATACTCAAGCCTAAGCATCTTCACTTAGCAGGTATTTATTCAAGACATCATGAAGATTCAGCCTTGAATCATTTGATCTATGACACTCTACCACGAGATGAATTCTTTTATAACATTAAGCAAAAAGTCAAGAAGGAAAGATTTAAGAAGTAAATGAATTCAAATGTGGAAGGAAGTCAAAAAATATATCCAAACTTGTGAGACTTGCAATAGATCTAAATTACCGCGACATAAACCTCATGGACTCTTGCAACCTTTACCTATTCTAGAAAGACCATGGGCTTCATTATCTATGGACATCATCAAAAATCTACCAAGGTTGGATAAATATGATGCCATTATTGTTATAGTGGATAAACTTTTAAAGATGGCACACTTCATTCCAATTACCAAGATAATCACAGGTGCAGCCACTACAAGACATTTTTTTAGATACATATTTAGGCTTCATGGACTACATGATGACATTGTTAGTGATCGAGGTCCACAGTTCATATTCAGCTTCTAGAACAATACCTCATGGATATTCACAAAGAACTCAAGGAAGAGATCCATAAAGCTCAAGAGCAGCACAAGTATTATATAGATCATCATTGTGTTGAAAATCCATCCTATCAAATCGGGGATAGAGTGTGGTTACTCAAAAATAATTTACAAATTTTGAGGCCTTGTGCAAAGCTAGACCATGAGAGATTTGGTCCATTCACCATCTTGGCCAAGATTAATCTAGTCACCTTCAAGCTACAATTACCAAGTACCATGAGAATACATCCAGTTTTCCATGCATCCATGTTGGAACCATATCATATTCACCATTGAGGGGGAGCGACTAGGTCTTTCACCACCTATCGAGATTGATGATCATGAAGAATTTGAAGTCGAGCATGTCCTAGATTCGAGAATATGCCAAGCAAGATTGGAGCACCTTGTTCATTGGAAAGGGTATGACATTAGTGATCGTACTTGGGAGCCCCTAGAGAACCTTAAGAGAGCACCAATGAAGGTTCGTGAATTTCATAAGAAAAATACAATGAAGCCGAGATCAAAGATCATGACCGCTCCTTGTGGAACTCGTCGCTTGAGGGAGAGATGATGTCATGAACAAAGGCAATATTCTAAACCTCATATTCCATGTGACTTTTGTATCTCGTTATTGATTCAGAATTTGGGGAAACCAATGCTTCCATTGCATTCAGAACATGCAATATCCTAAGATCCATTGTCTTCTTGCTTGATTCTAACATCTAGGGACCATGCTTCAAATTGATGATATCATCAATGAAATCATGAATTCGTAACCACCCTTGGAAAACCTATATAATGAGGGGTTGGCCACATTCATTCTCACTCTTGCCAATACCACTCTTGAGAGCTCAAGGAGTCATGACCACCAAGTAAGTATTCTACAAGTTGGAGTTCTAGTTCTTTTCTTGTTCCTTGTTCTAGTCTTGCTTGTATATCTTGTCGAGTTCTTTCTTGTATCTAGTTCATCTCCCAGAAGGGAGTTCTTGTAATCTTGATATCTTCTTTCATACTTATGATCCCAGGTTGTGGGATCTCGTGTATCATCTCTAGTCGAGTTATCCATACCTATTAGTCTCGGGTTGTGGGACTTTGTGTATCACTTACATATCCTTGCATTGTTTCCCCTACATGGGAGATCTTGTAATCAAAAGTAAATTTTTGTAATCTTGTCTACTGTAGTCAACGAGCACAATCTAGTGCTCCCCTGACAACAATCTCTAACAGCACAAGAGAAACAGAGAAGAGATAACAAGCTATGCCTCTATTGTGGAAACCTTGGGCATATTGTAGTTAATTGTCCCAACAAGAGAACAAACTCTAGAGTCATAGCCCCCCTTGTAGAGCAAGGAAACAAGGAGGTCGAGTTGTAAAAGAGACCGTAAAGCCAGACCATGATATAAGAAAGGGTCTCATTAGCTACACCCATAGAAATATGTCTTGTGCCTCTCAAGTTGATCATGCCAAAGAAGACCCTTTCCCTTAGGACCCTAGTAGATTCACGAGCCTCCTCATGTTTCATTGATGAAGGATTGGTTAAGAAACATGGAATTCATATACTTCAAAAGAACAAACCAATAGTAGCTGAAGTAGTAGATGGAGGACCTCTAGCATCTCGGAATATAACCATGGAAACCACACCATTAAGAGTACACCTTGGTGACCATGAATCCCACATCTGTTTCAATGTAATATTGAGCCCAATACATCTAGTTATCATTGGAATGCCTTGGTTAAAGAAGCATGATCTAGACACTAATTGGGAAAAGGATAAAATCACCCATCGAGATATCCAAAAGAACCCAATATATTTCAAATCCAAGGCCTTCATACATGTAGTAAGAAAGGAACCAATATATATGATCTATGCCATACTGGCTCAAGAATCGAAGAAAGATGATCGAGTGCAGCTACCCAATCAGTACAAAGGCTTTGAAGATGTTATTGAAAAGAGGAATTTAGATATTCTCCTAGGCATAGACCTTATGATTGTCCCATAGATCTTCAAGAGGGAGCACAACCACCCTTTGGTCCAATCTACAAACTATCCCCAAAGGAACTTATAGCACTATGCAAGAACATTGATGAGAATCTAGCAAAGGGGTTTATCAAACACTCAATGTCTCAAACAGGAGCTCCTATTTTATTTGTAAAGAAGAAGGATGTGACTCTCCGGATGTGTGTAGGCTATTGGGGATTGAATAAAGTCACTATAAAGAATAGATACCCTTTACCACTCATATCAAGGCTCTTGGAATGCATTGGAAAAGCAAATCTCTTCAAAAAGATTGACCTTCGAGGAGCTTATAACCTTGTGAGGATGAGAGAAGGAGACGAATGGAAGACAATATTTTGAACAAGGTATGGGAACTTTGAATATGTAGTCATGCCATTTGGTCTCACAAATGCTCTACTTGTCTTTCAACATATGATGAATGATATCTTTCGAGAGTATTTAGATGACTTTGTGATAATATATCTCGATGATATCTTGATATTCTCCCAAAATCTAGAGGATCATGAATATCACGTAAAGATAGTCCTAGAGAAACTAAGAGAAAAAGGGTTATATGAAAAAACGGAGAAGTGCTCTTTCCATTAGGCAAAAGTGGAGTTTTAAGGATACACTGTATCACAGAAGGGAATCTTTATGGACCTTGAGAAGATCAAGACAATCCTTGATTGGCAACCACCTTCTTCTATTCGAGATGTATACTGTTTTCTAGGGTTTTGCCAATTTTTACAAGATATTCATTAGAGATTACTCCAAGATAGTGACACCTCTTACCAAGCTTATACAAAACTCAAAATTATCATGGATTGAACAAGCAGAAAAAGCCTTTCAGACCATGAAATTCGCATTCACCACTGCTCCAATTCTAGTCCATCCTGATTTTGGAAAGCCCTTCTTCCTAGAGAGAGATGCATTAGAATTCACCCTAGGGGTCATTCTATCCCAATATGGAGATGATGGACAACTACATCTAGTTGCATGCCATTCAAGAAAATTTTCCCCTCTAGAGATTAATTATGAAATCCATGATAAAGAACTTCTTGCCCTGGCGTCAACATCTAGAAGGAGCAACTCACAAAGTAAATGTGTATACACATCTTAGGAACTTACAGTACTTCATGACCACCCTCATCCTCAATAGAAGGCAATCTCGATGGAGTAACTTTCTATGCAGGTTTGACTTTGTCATCACCTACCATCCAGGACATCAATAATGTTAGTCAGATTCTAGAAGATCTTACCTTGCACCAAAGAAGCATGAAGAGGCCTTTGATCAACAAGAGAGAGTATTACCCAAGCCTAAGCATATCTAGTTAGCAACTAACTCTTCAAGCCATCATGAAGATTCAGCATTGAATCATTTGATCCGTGAGAATCTACCACAAGATGAATTGTTTCGTAATGTTAAGCAAAAAACTCACGAAGGAAAAGTCCAAGAAGTAAATGAATTTCAAGAAAGGGATGGGTTACTATTATATAAGAACCTATTGTATGTTCCTCGAGGAAATCCTAGGATCCAAGTACTTCAACAACATCATAAAAACCTTGCAGCACGAAACTTTGGAGTAAATAAAACAATAGAACTCATATCAAGGGATTTTTGGTGGCCGCAAATAAGGAAGTCAAAGAATATATCCGACACTGTGACACTTGCAATAGATTTAAGGTACCGTGACATAAACCTTGTGGCCTCTTTCAGCCTTTACCTATTCCATAAAGGCCATGGGCTTCATTATCTATGGATTTCATCATAGATATACCAAAGTCCGATAACTATGATGCCATTCTTTTTATTATGGATAGATTTACAAAGATGGCACATTTCATTCCAATTACGAAGGCAATCACAGGTGCAATCCTTAATAGACTTTTTCTCAGATACATCTTTAGGCTTCATGGATTTCTTGATGATATTATCAGTGATCGAGCTCCACAGTTCATATACAATGTTTGGAACGTTCTTTGCAAGCTCCTTGTGGTTCAAGTTAAACTATCTACAACAAATCATGCACAGAGTGATGGACAAAAAGAACGGGTGAATCAAGTCCTAGAGCAATATCTCTATTGCACCAGCAACTATCACCAAAATGATTGGTTTGAGTTGTTACCCTTTGTAGAGTTTCCCTATAAAAAAATTGTTCATGCATCTACTAAGCCAACTCCCTTGTTTGCAAATTATGGATAGCATCCAATGATGGATATACAACTCTCAAATCATGTCAAGAACCCAACTGCCAGAGATAAGGCCCAATATCTCATGGAAATTCACAAAGAACTCAACGGAGAGATCCATAAAGCTCAAGAACATTATAAGTACTATGTAGATCAACATCATGTTCAAAACCCATTCTATAAAATTGGGGATAAAGTATGGTTACTCAGAAACAATTTGCAAACTTCAAGTCCTTGTGCAAGTTAGATCATCAAAGATTTGGCCCATTCACCATCTTGGCCAAGATTAATCGAGTCACCTTCAAGCTCCAGCTACCAATGACCATGATAATACATCTAGTTTTCCATGTGTCCATGTTGGAACCATATCAACCAAGATCTAATGTGTCTTATGGTCACCGAGGAGTTGGAACATCCCAAGCTCATGGAGCTCAAAGGGACACAAGTAGAGATAGGCCAGAGGTAAGTTTTGCCAACCCATTGGGTCGAGAAACGATGAGAACAGAGACGGATGGAGTGGAAACTAAGAGACGTAGAGCCCCAAGAAACCAAAGAAATGCGGATGAATTCCCTCTACCAAGACCTAGAGAGCACACGAGGACTTTGAGACCTACACAACTAGTTAAATCCATGAAGAACTACTTCGATGGCACTGGAGACCCCTATGATCATGTGGCCGAGTTTAGGCAAGTCTTGAGAGCTGAACAAGTTGAGGACCTATTCATGTAGTAAATTGCTTTTGGTCTAACCCTTAGGAACACCACTCTTATGTGGTTTCAACCACTAAATGAGAGACACTTTAGGAACATAGACCAACTTCTAGAGGCTTTCATTATTGAATTCTCTAAGAGTGGCATAAGGCATAATACTTCCTCATTGATCCATAGCTTCAAGCAGATCCCTCAAGAGACGGTTAGACTTGCAAGAAGAAGGTTTAGGCAATACCTAGAGAGATGCCCTATTCCTGAGTTACCCACACCAGCCAAACAAGTGGCTTTATTCCTAGATGGATTGCTAAGTACCAAATTGAGATCATATGTGTACTTAAAGGACCCTAGGACCATAGAAGATGTGTGTACGCATGTGCATAGACATTGAGGATAACCTAGGGGAGGAATTGGAGCTTTCAAAAATCTACAAAGATTTAGATAGTTCTACTAGCCTCTCTTCCACGCAATCCACATCTATTGAGGAACTAGCCGAGAAAGTAGCTCAGAAATTAGGAGTATCGAGCAAACAAATACCAAGGTTTGCCCCAGTGAAAAGATGCTATACTTGCGGTGGTGACCATATGGCGAATGTATGTCCCATTATGGCCCAACCCCAAGTGAATCCTAGTAGCCAGTACTGCACCATAGAACGGAGGTACACTAATCACACAGCACAAGATTGCCATACAATAAGCAAGCGGTTAGGCAAACCTACCCTCAGCCCTATCCACAACAGGGAAGACATCAGAACCAGTATCCACCACAACAGTATGCTAGGCCTCAACAAACCTACCAACCCCAATATCAGGCCTAGTAGAGACCTCAACCAGTGCTAACCCAACAACCTCCTGCTCCAGCCAATGTGATCCCAGTGAAGTATGTAGCTGTAGAAGAAAATCTGTTTAGAGCTATAGTCCCAATAACTCCATTACTTTCAGAAAGTGACCCCAATAAAGAAGAGGGAAACACCTATCTTCCCATTACCCATCAAGGATACACAACCAAGGCAATTTTGGACTCAAGCGCAGGAGTTGCCATTGCTACCACTTCCCTATGGAAACGTTGGGGCAAGCTAGCACTCAAGCCAACGAGAATGAAATTGCAGATGGCCGATGGTCACATAGAAAGACCCTTAGGATTGCTAGAACGAATCACTCTCACTACATGTGGTGTAGAGTTTGAGCATTCTTTTGCTATATGTGAATTTAGCAAAAATCATGCCTATGAGATGATTTTGGGAAGACCTTTTATGCGACAATTGCAAGTGGTACAGGATTGGGGAACCAATTCCTTGTACTTGCAACACTTAGGTGTTTCGACCAAAGTTAATCTCAAGGATTACTCTCAAAGAGATGTACCCCCTATCCAATGGAATCCCATCCATAGAGCTAAAGATGATACCGAGTCGGTGCATTCCATAGGATCAGGATCCTCATAGATGCTTCAAGACACTCACTTATGGACATGTAAAGAAGCAGTAGAAGAAGAGAAGAGAGAAAAGGCGAGAGAGATAGGTGCTAAGGAAACCCATAGATCAATTCAAGACCCAGCCTATGCACCTATAGTATTTCCTAACGAACAATTTGAACCTCATGGTTGGGCAGAAATTTTAGCAACAATGGATGTAGCCATCAATGAAGAACAATGGACACCTCATTGTGACAAGGATGGCTATGACATTTCAATCTTCTCCATAGAGCCAATCATGGGTGATTTGGTTCTTGAAGAATGTGAACCTAGCACTGATGCATTTGAGGATGCAAGTGACTCCGACCTAGAGTTAATCATTATGGACCCATCCTTTGCATCAGATGAAGAATACTTCTATGAAGTAGAAGCTCATCCTCAGAGACACAAAGAGCTCACCAAGGATGTAAAATTAACCACGCTAGTGACCCTTAAGAATGAGGCAAAGAAAAGAAAGAAGAAAGAAATCACACCAGAAGAAGAAGAATCTTTGTTTGAGGTCCCTAAAAACTTTAAAAAGTATGAGACAGATGATAGGAGAATCGTGATAAGAATGCGTAAACGTGAGGCACAATCAGGAGAGGCCTATGATAACAAAGAAACCATCAAGAAAGTAGTTGTAGCCATAGAAGAAGGGGAAGAAAGATGCACATACATAGGCCATGACCTGACGGAGGAAGAAGAGCATGAGTTAATAGCTTTGCTAAGAGAAGTGTTTATGAGCACTTGATGAGTGAGACTGTTGTCAGAATCTTACTCACGCGCATAGAGAGATTATGGACACAGAAAACACACAGAGAATAGACGCAACAAGAGACGAGACACAACGCAGTATTGGGTGCAATCTCCCCCCACGCACTCTGTTTCGACAGTCCACAGAGTGCATGTATTTATAGGACTTTTGATTACGTCCAAAATAGTGGTTACATGAGGGCGGCTTCGAAAAGCAGGCGTGAAACTAAAAGTTGGTAACTTTTACAGAAAGCCATTACTTTAAATAATAGAAACTGACCCTTATTCTAACCATTACTTTTCTAACAATAGAACCTTCTACGCAGGTTTATTTACAAAATAAATAATAATTTTTCGGATTATTGATGTCCGCCCTTTCACGCCTTGCACGCTCCTCACGAACCTTCAGCTGCTATATCAAAAACATCAAAAACATATTAATACATTAATAATTTAACATTTCAACAATGCCTTGTTCAATAATATACAACATGCCTCTCAGTTGACAAGCAACTGACCTCAGTTGATAAAATAATGCAACACTCTAACAATTATAATGCAGTGTTCAACATATTCCATATTACTGTTACAATCCAACAATGCATTGACTTTTCCATGTTTCAATCAACAATGCATTGGCTAACATATTCCATGTTACAATCCAACAATGCATTGGCTAACATATTTCATGTTACAATCCAACAATGCATTGGCCAACATATTCCATGTTACAGTCCAACAATGCATTGGCTATTCCATATTTCAATCCAACAATGCATTGGCTAACATATTCCATGTTACAATTCAACAATGCATTGGCTATTCGATATTTCAATCCAACAATGCATTGGCTAACATATTTCATGTTACAATCCAACAATGCATTGTTCAACATTTTCCATAAGGTATAACATGCCCCTCAGTTGAACAAGCAACTGACCTCAGGTGATAAAATAATAAACATGGATGGCCAGTCACATGTTTCATCACTAAATAAAAATAGGCATGTGCCATGTAAAAATACATGCATGGAAATGTTCATGGAGTTGTTACATTAATGTGTTTGTGTATGATATGCAGAAATTATGTCAAAATGCAAGCAATCCAAAAGTGATGATAAAAATGAATAGCCCGATGTGATAAATTAATAGCCGATGTATTAATCATAAATTTATACTTGAATGCATGTGCATACGAATTTTGTAAAAATTTCGGCAGCATAACGGCGTGATTTTGAAAACCGAAAAATTTCCGACAAACAATTTCCATGATACATAAAGAGACCAAAAGGGGATTACACACCCTGACATATGTATTTTTTTCTCCTCGCTAACCTGCAATAAAATACATACCTGTCCCTGCAATAAGAATTCATGTACCATACAAGACAAACCATGTTTAAACGATGTGTATATTCCATGTACGATGCAAAACATGCATGTCCAAAATGTAAGTGGATGCAAAAAGAAGACAACTATGCATATAAATTGACAAGAAACGTATCTGGATGGTTACAAAGTAATTTGCCGATGTGTGCAGGTGCTGAAGAGGATCCACCCCTTTATCACAATAGCAGGACAATATGCCTTCAGGATGAATGGGTAAAGTCCAAATTCTTTTGATCTTGGAAGAGAAGCTCAAAAGATATGTGATAGCTACTCTATAAAGAGATCGGAGATATCTTTCCATAGCAGTAAAACAAAATCTCAAAAATTAAAGGTAATATGCTCCTATAGACTAAATTCAATATGTAAATACATCACAATTATCAAACAGGTAAGGTAAACTGTAAAGGTAAGAATGAATCTTTAAACTCTTCTTGAAAAGCCTTCCAGGTGCGTGGACAATCTGCACGACGAGAAAGATCATTCCACCATAACTGCGCTCGTCCTACCAAATAATTGGTGGCAAACTCAATTTTCTGATTTTCTGAATATAACCCATCGGAAAAGAAATCGTTGAATAGGGATAGCCATGATAAGACAAAGCGGCCATCTTTTCGTCCGTCGAATTGAAGCATAGCATAACGTCCTTGTATGGTTTGTTGAAGTGCGTGAAGTCCTTGGTTCATAATCTCTAACCCTTGCTCGAATGAGACTCCAGGTAAAGGTGAATTACTGTGATTCTCCATGGTGCTCTTGGACCCTTGCTCTCAACCTTGGTGTATTGAACCTTCTTGTTTGCAACCTTGGTGTCTCGATCCCGTGTTCTCAACCTTGCTTGGTATCTTGAACACTCAATCAAGTGCCACCCAATGATTTTGAAGGAATTCACACTTCCAAGCTATCCCATTGGAAAGTTCGTTCCGAGAGTTTTCCAACGGTATATTACACGCCTCAATCCGACCTACGGATTGAAAGTTACACTTGATTCTTTGTTGGGTCCATCTTGGAAATTGCCGCGAGCGCCTTGCACAAGTACCAAAGAAAGAGAGAGAGAGACTTGAGTACAACTCCAAGAGATGGTGGAGTGGTCAAAGTACTTCCCTTGAAAGTAGGAGGTTGTGGGTTCAAATCCTCCTACCTTAGGGACTCTAAACCTCTCTATTACCACTCAAAAATTAAAATTGTCTCGCGCGTAGCCAACGGCTGCCAACGGTCGCCAAGGGAGCCTTGGGTGCCAATGTTGCCAATGTTGCCAATGTATTGCCTAAGTTATTGCCTAAGCTCTTTGCCTTAGTCGACGCCTTGGAGGAGAAGACGTAGGTGAAGACGTAGGTTCTGGTTCTGGATCAGAATCAGAAACAGAAACGTAGGTGAAGACGTAGGTTCTGGTTCTGGATCAGAAACAGAAACAGAAACCGAAGCCGAAGCAGAAACCGAAATCGAAACAGGAAACGGAAACGAAAACGGAATCGGAATCGCGAACAGAGAACAGAACCCTTTGTATTGACGCGTGCAGAGCTCTGATACCACTGTTGTCAGGATCTTACTCACGCGCATACAGAGATTACGGACACAGAAAACACACAGAGAATAGACGCAACAAGAGACGAGACACAACGCAGTATTGGGTGCAATCTCCCCCCACGCACTCTGTTTCGACAGTCCACAGAGTGCATGTATTTATAGGACTTTTGATTACGTCGAAAATAGTGGTTACATGAGGGCGGCTTCGAAAAGCAGGCGTGAAACTAAAAGTTGGTAACTTTTACAGAAAGCCATTACTTTAAATAATAGAAACTGACCCTTATTCTAACCATTACTTTTCTAACAATAGAACCTTCTATGCAGGTTTATTTACAAAATAAATAATAATTATTCGGATTATTGATGTCTGCCCTTTCACGCCTTGCACGCTCCTCACGAACCTTCAGCTGCTATATCAAAAACATCAAAAACATATTAATACATTAATAATTTAACATTTTAACAATGCCTTGTTCAATAATATACAACAGAGACACTTCGACTTCTGCTCTTGATCTCTCATCTGACCTGATCATCAGACAGATTATGTCTTGAGAAAAGAGTTATTATACCAACCAGCTATCTATGTGTACGTGTATGTGTTGTTGGGCACTATGATGAGCTAATAGGCGGGTGGGACTACCCTGGTCGGGTGATCAGGGCCACGAGCTGATGCTAGTTGTGTCGTATGGCATAACCTACATGTTGTTACGCACTCATACGGGTTGATAGGCAGGTGGAGTCACTCTGACCGGGTGGTCAGAGCCACGAGCTGACATTGATTTCGTATGAGGCTGACATTGTGCATCGTGCGCTATGTCAGGTCGGTAGATGGGTGGTCTAAACCTGGCCGGGTGGTCAGGTCCACGAGTCGCATTGGATTTCGGCATAGGCCGATATGTGTGAATAAATAAATAAATAAAGATAAAAACAAAAATATAAAGGCTGAGTTCGGACAAAGAATTAAAATAAAGAAAAATAGAATAAAAATAAGAGAAAAATAAGAAAAGGTCTGATGAGGGTCTGGATGATGGGAGATCAATAGGGAAGCCAGAAGTGAGTTTCATAAATCGAGTTAGTAAGGATTGGTATATGCAAATGCTTCGGATAGGCTACTAGATCTGACTGGGTCGAGCTAACGAGAGAGCTAAGAAGTTTTTGATTTACTCATGTGATTGCTAGTCTAAGTGCATTAGTGTATTCTGATATGTTGTATGGGATTTTTTTGTCTACTTTCTTGTCTTAATTTATGCCAAGACTAATGAATTTTCAAATTTCATGCATTAAGCTGAAATTTTCTTTAAGTCCTGTTTATATGCTATGACTACTTGATACTCATTTGTGTTTGTTGTTATGTATGCAGGTTGGTGGCACATCCGGAGGATGCACAGGTTCAGAGGGGGTGGATGTGGTCATGATTTGAATTCAAGATTGATAGTCAAGCAGGGAACACCATTTTATAGCTCCACTAAAGCGATAAGAGGTGGAAGTCAAATCCAATATCAAATAAAGAATCTAATGGACTCGGGTGATTTCTATCCTTTATATATAACTTTTATCATGAATCACTGCTTGAGATCGTTGTTCCCAATATATCATGATCGATAGTATGAAGCATGGGTTGCTTCTCTTTATATGCTTCTTTTACTTGTGAGAGCATTCGTATGTGTATATGCCCATGAGTGTTCTTGCCAATTTCCTTACATCCATGTGGATGCATCTGCCGATAAGAAAACATGTAGATATTTGTGTAACGGAGTGTTTGTGTTTGTACGCCTTGGCAATATATATGTAAACATCTTATAAAAGCATTTGTGTGGGAGAATATGTGCATATTTTGCATATGTACTTGCGTCTGTGCATGTGCTTCTATGTGTGTGAGTTTGTATGTATAAAACTCTACGAGTGTATATTGAATTTTGTGTGCACATGAACCTATAAATGTGTGTGTATCAAAACCCTTTGAATAAAAACTAAAGGTAACGATGTTGTATAAAATAAAAAGAGAAAATAAAGACATAAAAGGAAAGGAACGTGACATTTGGCGGACCACTATGGAAGGAAGCGATTGAGTAGGGAGAAGGAGGGTGGCATCACGTGAATCGCACGAAAAAAGGGCTCAAGGAGGCAGAGATCGAACTGGGGAGACTTGGAGAATTATGGTAAATAACAGAGGAGAAGAATGCCATTCGAGGAGGGAGACTGCTGAAAACTCTTCCAACAAAGGCAACACATGTTTATAGTTTAAGGTTCTCGAAAAGGAATTTACTCTTCGCAGTAGGAGCATTTAATCTTGCTAAAAAGTTATAGCATGATGGAAGTGGAGTTTGGCAAATGCTTAACCCGTTAAGCTTATTGATGCTCGTTTCGTGTGAGTTATCCCAAGCTTGAGAAAGATCAGAATCTTTTCCTGCGGAATTTGAGATATTACCCAAACATTTTTGAGTATGCGGGACTGAAACAATGTTTTTTCTTTTACGTCTTTTCGGTCCAAGGCATGCAAGTTCTTTGATTAAATGAATCCAGAACTCTAGAGCACACTGCCGGCTTGACATATAATGGTTGTTTGCAATGTTATCTGATTGTACACTCATATGGCTCTAGATGCTGCGGCATGGGATTAGATGCAGAAATTCGCAGAGAATCTGTTTTGTGTGTTAGATGTGGAAATTTCAGCATAGACTGTATATATCAAGATGTATTTGTGTAGATTTAAACAAGGGAAACGAAGATGAATGAGGTTGATTGGAGCAGCGTGCAGTTGACGACAAGGAATATATAGTTTCGGAGTGTTTCTCTACTTCAAGAGGACTTGCGGATTATCTACCTGCTATTTTTCAACATTTACAGCGGCTGTTCTATACATACTTCCCAGTGTCTCAAGTGTGTTACAGGTGTATTTCATCACCGACGAGCAGTTGAATAATAAGATTCATGGCTGTTTCAATGAAAGATATAGATGGAGCATTTCAGAATGCTGGGCAAACACTGAAGGGAGCTTGAAATTGAAGAAGGAAAGATCTGGTGTGCAAAGGGGAAGGAATTTCGGTGTTCTAATTAAAGCTGAGAAGAGGTAACTAAAACTGCTAATCATTTAAAGCCGTACCTATAGCTTTTGCATCTATAGCTTCCATAAACGTGATGTTATGTTATGGTGTTGAATTCGCTAACCTCTTATATTGAGTTGGGCATAGCGTGCAAAGAAGCAGAACAGTAGTTTCTCTCACATAGGAAAGAAGCCTCTTGAAACTTGAATGTAGAGTGACACTTTTCTATTTAAACATCTACTAATCTGGCTCTTCTCTTCAATTATGTTGTCTTGGTTACACGAAAAGTTTTCGAATAATGCAGATATTGGACTGAAATAGACCATTGAATTTTGTGCCTTCGCATGCTAATAAGACCCTCAACTTCTTACATCAGTGCTCAAAGTGTTCTTTGGACAACCATCACTTGAATTTATGGATTCATAAAAGAAAAAAAAAATATGTGTTGAACTTCCTTTCTTGACATCTGGATGTTTGTGGCCTATCGGTAATTTTGATTGATCTGGATAGTTTATTTTCAATCAATATAGTGGATTCTCTTTTGATCTTTGCTGAGACTGATTAGTGATGCTTATCATCATGGACTCCTATTATAGTTTCCTAATCAGAATTTTCTTTGCAGACTTTCCCATTTAGATTTTCGAGGTTGTTTGTTTTGATCTATGTTAATCTCATCATCACGATAGTGAATAGATTTCATTTCAGGATTGTCATATGTAGAGTTTAAATATTTGAAGAAGTTATTGAAGGGCTGTCTCCATCATTGTCTGTCCGCATCACTAGCTTTTTCTCATGATTGTCTACTTTGTAAATGAAGATTTTGAAATAAAATGTTTGAGTCTTGTTGAGGCTTTGGACATCGTCATTAGAGGATGATGGTGATAATGTCCCTTCCGAGCTGTTGTGAAGGAATGAATCCAATCACTCAAAGGATGCCCGATATGCTTCTAGTTGTGTCTATAGAAAAGTGATGTTAGAGTGTTTACTTCTATTTGTACGAGTTTCATAGTTGACGAATGAATTTGTTGTTTATTTGAAAAATACGTTTTGTAGTCACGATTCATTCCTTGTATTCGAAATGAGAAATACATGTATGTTTGGTTTCCCTTTACGAATACTATGTTTGTTCGTTAGCCATGGTCAAGAGAAGGTTTTATCTTGTCGACGAACATAAGGATAAACTATCCGTCAACTATCTACCAACTATTAGTGATATTTAGAATATCACTAAAACCACTTCGAGCAAATGTAGAACGAGAACACGGTTGCTTGTGGAGCTTGAAGTTGTGAGTGAAAGAGAGAATGAGATGCACGGAGAGTGAATGTCAACATGAAATTAAATTAATATGACTTTGTTCAGCCTCGCTTACACGAGGTAAGAGATATCTTTAGTCACTTCAAAAATAAGGAAGCTTCACATGGTTCCCTTTGTTAGAGAATTCAAACCCACTTGAACTTCTCCAAGTCAAGATCCTCACCTAGATTTCTCCCTTCTTTCTATGAACTAAACCACAATGTGTATGCATTAACTTGAAGAAAGTTAATGCAGCCACTATTCGAGATAACTATCCACTTCCAATTACCGAGCATCTACTAGAAAGAGTAGCAGGCAAGGAAGTGTACAGCTTCCTTGATGGATTTTCTTGCCACAATCAGGTAGCCATTGCTCCCAAAGACCAGCATAAGATGGCTTTTGCCACAGAGTGGGGCATATTTGCCTTTAGGGTAATGCCATTTGGGCTTACCAATGCACCTGCTACCTTCTAAAGACTGATGTCTCATGTGTTTAAAGAGTTCTTGAGGAAGAATTTAGAGGTCTATGTTGACGATCTTTGTGCTCATTCCAACATTAGACAAACACATATACCTGAACTCAGCCAACTCTTTGACAAATGTAGAGAATATCAAGTTTGCCTGAACCCAAAGAAGTGTGTTTTCATGGTCAGGCAAGGCAAGATTCTATGACACATAGTGTCAAAGAATGGCATATCTATGGACAAAGAGAAAGTGAGAGCGATCGCAGAACTACCTAGGCAAAAGAATGTGAAGGAAGTACAAGCTTTCATGGGGCATTGTGGTTATTACCGACGCGTCATACACATGTATGCCATCATTGCAAAGCCTCTGTACGGACTTTTGACTAACTTTGTGTGGACTGATGAATGTGAGAATTCCTTCAATGAGCTTAAATGACGATTATGTTCGACACCAATCTTGACTACACCAGATTGGAATAAACCTTTTCATGTCCATGTGGATGCATCCAACTATGCTATCGGATGTGTGCTAGCACAACCTACTGGGTGAAGGTAATATGGATCTTCCAATTGCCTATGCTAGTAGACAGCTAAATGCCGCTGAACAGAATTATACCACTACCGAACGAAAAGGATTAGGCATGGTATATGTGGTTAAAAAGTTTAGACACTATTTGCTTGCAAATAAGTTTAAATTTTTCATTGATCATCAGGCATTACTATACTTGGTAAACAAGCCATGCAATACAGGTAGACTGGTAAGATGGTTTCTGCTACTTATGGAATACGACTTTGAGGTTGTGGTGAGGAAAGGAAAGACTCACTTGAGAGCAGACCATCTCTCTAGGCTCACATCCGCAGAGGCCCCACAAGGAGTATCAGATGACCTTCCTGATGCTTACTTGTTTAATTTGGAAGTGGTACCTCAGTGGGCTAAGCCATTGGTGCCATTATTGACATACGGACCTAACCACCCAATAATAAACACACAAGATAGGGAGGTAGTAAAAGCCCAAAAGTACCATATCATGGCAAGGAGTATGTACAAGCATACAGATCAAGGACTATTAGCCTGTTGTGTGGAAGAGGACGAGTACGCAAAGTGGTTGCAATTAGCATTAGAACAACATTACTCAAGGCAACGAACCCTACAGATGCTAAGGAGACTCGGAGTGCATTGGCCAAATATGGATGCAGATGTCCATAAGTTGTGTAAACAGTGCCTAGTCTGTTGTATTAGACCACCTATGGAGCATGCTACACTGTACCAAGTGTCTCTAATACCAGATTGGAGTGAAACATTGGTAGCCTTCCTGAGGACGAAAACATTCCCTCTAGATATGACATTGGCCAGGCAAAAAAGTCTAGAGCAAGAAGCCCTAGATTACTCACTCATTGGTGATAATCTACACAAGCATGGTAAAGATGGTTACCTTAGATTTTGTGTCCATGAGAGCGAATATCTTAATCTCTTAGAAACTGCTCACCAGGGTGTAGCAGGAGGACACTTTGGACCAAATCGGGTGATCAAGGCAATCCTATTTGCAGGATTATGGTGGCCAACCCTTCATATGGATGCACATAACTATGTGAAGAGGTGTGATATTTGCCAACAAACATAGTATCCTATATGCAAAGATGAGATGCCTCTAAAACCTATGATGGGTGGACGTGCATTCTCTAAGTGGGGAATAGACTTTGTAGGCCCTATTAACCCCCCAGCCAAGAGTTCACATGCTAAATACATCATCGTGGCCACAGATTATCTAACCAAGTGGGTAGAAGTGAAAGCCACAATGAAGAACGATGCTCAAACAACAGCTAAGTTCTTATTTGAGAATGTGTTCACCAGATACGGGGTACCTATAGAGTTAGTTAGTGATAGAGGGACTCACTTCTTGAATGAAGTCATTGAAAACCTTCTTCAAGAGTTCTTGGTGATACACAAGAAGTCTGCCCCCTATCACCCACAAGCTAATGGCCAGGCTGAGAGCACAAATAAGATTCTATGCAATGTACTGGCAAAATTAGTGAATAATAAATGCTCTGATTGGGACAAATAGCTACACCATGTTGTTTGGGCTTATAGAGTTGCTTATAAAACGGTACTCCAAGCCACCCGCTTTCAGATGGTGTTTGGCCAAAATGTTGTGCTACCATTGGACTTCTTGATACCTACATTGAAAGTAGCACAAGAGCATGACTGGACAGACCATGAACTCTCTTCAAGGATCTTTGATCTTGAACGATTAGGTGAAACATGATTGAGAGCTGTAGCAGGAATTTATGCAGCCAAGAAGAGGCAAAAAGCATATTTCGACACACATGTGAAGGATAAGGGCTTAAAAGCAGGAGACCTAGTTTTGGTCTACACTTTGAAGCAACATGCACGGAAACTAGAGAAGAGAGGTTATGGACCCATGATCATAAACAGGATCTCAACGAGTGGAGCAGTTCAGCTAGCTACACTAGAAGGTGATATCCACCCTAGTTACATCAGTGGATGCAGAGTCAAATTATATCAAGAACCCCTCAGAGAGTAGATCTTAAATTGACTCAATACTGCAAAGAAATGTAAAGAAGAGGAAAAGCAAATTCGAGAAGAAGCACAGGCAGAAGCATTGGAGTGCATCCGAAGAATGAAGGTGAGAATACAAGGTAGAGATCAGCCTAGGACAGAGGCGTATGCAGATCCAGGGTATCATATGGCTATGTGTGAAGTCTCAGGCATAAGTTCTTATAAAATAAATGATCGGCGTCCTTTTGTAACCTTAGAGATAGGACAAGGAAAGAGTGCAAGGACTGTCCGGGCCTTGATTGACTCAGGTGCAGCCACTAGTGTTGTTAAGCTCTCTTACTATCAAGAATTGAACTTAAGTGTCAATCCTGTAGAAGTGTATCCAATAGGATTGGGAGGTGTGGAAACCCCTTGCATGGGCGAGGTGGAACTTCCTCTCTACAATGAGGATGTTTTAATGAGAGTTAAAGTACTAGTGTGTCACGATGAGGATCTCATTGAACCTCTTGTCTTGGGTCAAGACTAGATCTATGATCATGCAGTCAACGTTAACCTAAGAAATAGACTTCTTTAGGTCTGGGTAAATCAGAACCGCATTACACTTGAGTTAGAAAATGAAGCACTCAAGGAAATAGGAAAGGCACAAACTCCTGGTCCTTCTAGGAGTATACATGAAGATGACAATGCTATTCTTGTCCAAAACTATGTGATGCAGAGGAATGATTGTCTCAACAAAGAAGTTAAGGATACGATGGAACTCCCTTCTTTTCCAAAGGCCATCATGATGTGGCAACCAAAGGTGGATCAAATGTAGAAGAAGTAGATGACCTATGCTGGAAGCCAAAAGAAAGTACGAAGCAAGGTGCCTCCGCCATTGAAACAAGTGTGGGTGCGGAAAGGCGAGCATCTTGTTGCGATCAAGCCACAAACACGGGCTAAACTCCTTATTAGTGATCAACGACATGACACTAATAAGAAGTCTTTCAAAAATTCTTCTGCGAAAGTGAAGTCTATCTAGGTAGCCAAGAAGTCGATGAAGGTTGGCCCACAATCAAGACAAATTTGGGTGCCTAAGGCTTGCTTGCGGGCTCAAATAGTCACACACAGACCACACCATGTACAGCATGATTCACTCACTCGAACAGCCGATGCCCACTCTTATTCGATACACAACACATATTTTCCCATGAGCCCGAGCAGAATCACTGATAAATGGGTCCCTAAAAAGCCTCATTTCCAAGCAGACACTCTCATAAAGCCCTCGAGAGTCTCCACAAAACCAAAACCAAAAGCCATCCACTGTGTTTGGCAGCCCAAAGCTTGTAATAAACCCCCCCGACCCCCATTTGTAAATTCATCTCCACCTACTAACTGCATCATTCTCATAGTGCATCTTTTCACTAAGCTCATAGGATTACTTGTTCACTAACAACACACACAATCATCGAGCACTCAGTGACCTACTAACCCATCACTGACCTCATGTCAATGTTGTAACGGGGACAAAAATTGTTCTATCTTGTCCATTACAATGTTAACGCATGATTCTATATTCTCGCAGAACCAGCAAGCAAGTAGTAACATGGCAGAAGCAGGAGGCAACAGTTCCCAGGCAGGGTCTAGTGCCCAGATAGTGGACATTGAAACCCTCCTCCTCGAACCACAACTCACCGAGAGGCCTCAAGAACTTTGAGCTATGCATGTGCTTCCTATTCAGGACCCTGCGCAGGGACACACTTCTCAAGTGGGCAAACACGCACATTGGTTCAGTGATGTCACAAGACAATTGGGAGACGACACCTACTTTTGGGAGGTAGAAATTGAGTTTAGTGGCAAATGGGGACGATACCATTTCTTCACCCCCACTAAGAAAGAAATAATGATTCTCGGCAGGATGAAGCACAAGGATGTCAACAAATTGAAGGACATGGTAGCAATGACACCAACCATCGCCCTCCACCTACGAACGATCATGCAACACTTCGCCTTTCCCACCCAAGAACGCTTCACTATGCCACCAAAAAAAATTTGGTTCAGCTTGTACTTGGCAGAGATAGAGAATCTCACAATCAATTTTCCACACTAGATTATAGATCAAATCCACCTAGCACATCAATGATGGAATAAGAAATAGAAGAACGTGCTTCATGGGTGTTGTACGCTGAAAAAAATAATTTACAGGTGCTTAGCTTATAACGTGCCTATTCAAAGAGCACTAGTGTGGTCTAGAGCTTAGGAATTCCAGAGACGGCTATCAACAACGGGACCTCCATCCAAGAAAATGAGAGGTGCAGTCCCACTACCTTGTGCCCAAGCAAGGGGAGCCACCACCACACCAGAGGTGACCCCTCCACAAACGCGACATGTCCGTCCGTTTACGATTCGCTTACCCAGACAGAGTGCAGAAGGACCTAATCTAGTTCTCCCTCCGATTCTCTCTGACCTAGAATTCCCACAGGGCTACAACCTGGATGATCTGATGGATGAAGAAATCACTAGGATGATCAATGAATCTAACCTCGAAACGGAAGCAGAGCAGACCCAAGGACCACAACCCACTACAACAACTTCAGCCCCGACCCAACCGGAAGTAGTAGAAGTAGAGGAAGATGAAGAAGAGACTGAAGAGGAAGCAGATGAGGAACATGATCAAGAATACGAAGAAACTTCAGAACTTTCAAGTGCCCCAGCCTATTCGGCACAAATAAAAAGATTGTATGAAACCATGAAGCAAGTCCAGAAACATCACAAAATGTCGCTCAAAATAGGGAAGGTGCTAATGAGCCAAATGTTAAGAGAGGAAGGCATTGATAAACAATTCATTGAGTCCATGAACCTGCACGCGGACGCCCTGGGCCTGGATGAGGCCATTCATTCGGCTATGGCTTACGTTCATCGCTTCAAGAAACGAGTGCCAACCCGTCCTCTTCGCTCCGAAAAGCAAATCCACATAGAAGTATTGGCACCAGGAGACACTACACAGACAGAGGAACATCACGAGGCACCACCATCACCACCCTTACCACCTCTCACTACACATTTCACCCCACCACATGACACTACCACCCCGACTTCAACACTCACCACATATGTTATGGGGATTCCTATCTCACCAGGCACCCAATTTAGAGGGATCACATTGCCCACATTTACAACAATATTCACAAACATCACATCCACCCCACCCACAGTCCCCATCTACACATTCACACACACTTTTGACACCATGGAGACATCACAGCACCACTCCCTCCCCCCTCCCTACCACCATCTCCCGTACCCCCTCCACCCACATCACCTCTAGTGTCCACTTCATTCACTATCCCTTTCCCCCTCCCCATTCCCCCTACATCCTCCACCTTCTCTGCATTCATAAATGTAAATAACATGTTTTCTACATTACACAATGTGTACATTAGTTGCAGACAAAATACCAAACCTTAGAGGATCGTCATCGCCAAATAACTATAGATCATGAGCAACTATAGAAGAGGCTTGCAGCTTTGGAAGCAGAAAACATTGACCTAAGTCAACGCTACACTACGCTCGAGCACGCTCACCAGACCCTTTTGGAAGCTCCCCAGCCATCTGATTCCAATGAAGTTAAAAAACTAAGAGCTCTACTAGAACTTTATCAGTCAAAACATATTAAAAGTCATCGCAACCTCACCTTACTCAGAAAGCACATGGCCACTACCTCAAAGAGAACAAGCGCTTGCAAAGGTAGAACAAAGAAAATTTAGAAGCGGCCATGGAGGGTTCCCCCCAGGAAATCGACCCCGAAAGATTTAAAGTTGTTCCATCCAAGACTATGAAGACAATTCTCAAAAGCTATGCGGATCTACTAGAAGCGCATGATGAGCTGGGCAAAGAACGGGATACTCTCTGTCAACAGCTAACGATGTAGGAAGCCCAACCCAAGATCACCGATTCTACCACCACTATAGGAGAGGTCAATGCACTGAGAGAACAGGTCGCGGAGTTGCAAAGTAAGTTACTCCAATATGAAAGACAACCCTCCCTAGTCATCGAGCCAGAACCAAAAGAATTGGTACCCATAGAAGTGGACGAGTCATATTAAGAGGCATATGTTCCTATGCCAATGTCGGGTGGCCAACAAACCTCTGAGGGATTGGACACACTAGAGGTAGAAGCCCTTGAATGGATGCAGAAACTCGAAAAAACGGCCAATACACATGATGATCGAGTAGCGGTCTAGATTGAGTCCATGACCAAGATTGAGGACACCATTATCAAATCAGAATATTTTCGAAGTATGTCTCATCAGAGATGGATAGGCACCAACGACGATCAGTATGTGTCGTATTGTGTGCTCTTGGCAGATTACAACACAGAAATTCAATGACGATGTGGCAAGGCTCCAACCTTTGCCACTCAATTCGGCCCTGATGATATCCCTGAGAGCGCGAAATAAGGATCAATTCATCAACCTACCTGCGGCTACGACTCTTAGAAACTCACCTTGAGATGGTTCAAACTTGGAATAACATGCCACTATTCATTAAGTATAATCCCTATTATGCTCCCATACTCAGAAGACGCACATGGCCGGAGTTTGCCATCACTGTGAAAAATGTTAAAGGCTACGCAAAGTGGCTCAATTACGTATACCTGGCACTGCCACGGGGACAAGCTACAGTGGGCTACATGATCTCCACCATTCACCACTCGGGAGTCAGAATGCAAAACATCCCAGATGTAATGGCTCAGATATGCATAAACATATTCGAGTTGATGTTGGTTACCTTCAGAACCTTCAAACATATTCAAGATCCACATTTCTCAGGTGTCGGATTCACAGCAGGTAACCTTGACTTGGTCTACGATATGAGTACAACCCCCTCCATCCAGGTGATATATGCATGGCACGCACGAATTAAATACCTCCCTTCTTGCTACAAGCAAACATTTGAAGAGATGTTCATCACGAGGTTCTGGGAAAACCACTCTGAAGTCTTTGTTCCGAGACCCTCTCATCTACTCCACCTCTTGTGTGCCACATCCGGACGTTGTCGAAAGGATTTCCTCACTTGAATTATCATATGGAAAAATAAAAATATTTTGCTTTAGAATCGGTTAAATGATCTCTCTCTCTCATATTTTGTAATGTACTTACTTAGATTTGTTATCGTTAGTGTCCATGTGAAAGGCCAAATGGCCATCGGACACTTCTTTGTATATGTTCTTTAATAAAACATATAGTGGCCTGGTCAGTCACAGACTGTAAGTTCGACCGCATTTGTAAGACCCAAGAAGTCTGTCTTCGTGCTCCCTGTGTACTGTGTTTTTCTGCGTATTCTATAGATCTGTGCGGAGTACTGTGTGCGGCGTCAGGAGCTCGAGTTTCTACCCCGAGCATATCGTCGTGGAGGTCTCGAGAAGGAGAGTGCAGTGTGGTGCATCGCCATCGAAATACTTCACTGGTATCAGAGCAGTGCGAGGCAAAAAGCTTTGTTCCTTTGTGCGAGCGAAGCGAGCACCCCCCCCCAGGCTTACGAATAAGGCGGCGACCAAGGCATAGACCTTGGCATACCTTGTCATCCGAGTCACCGAAGTCACCGTTGGCGCCGTTGGCTGCGCGCGAGGGAGGACCTCAACGATCAAGGAATATAGAGGTTCCCGGTACTTCCCGGGAGGTCCCCCATCCCAGTACTGTTCCCCCCAGAGCTCGCTTAAACGTGGCAATCTCTTGCCACTAAGCTACACTCTTGTGGTGTTTGAAGAAGGGGAAAGACTAAGGTTGACATTACCTTGAACAAGTTTTGGTCCCTCAAAGCTTCATTTTTTGCTTTTAAAGCCTATTTCTGAAGCAATTTTGGGGTGTTTTTTGGAGCCATTTCGGAGTACTTTCGCACGTAGTTCTCTTCACACAGGTCCAAGAACATCAAGAAGAGTGTTCCTTGTACTTCTTAGACAATAAATATCAACCTTTGGGGCTGTATTTTCAGCCACACTCGTAAAACTACAGGTTTCTCGAGGGGTTTTCAGTTTTGGTGGGAGCAATCGTTGCAAATTTATGCAGGTCTTTAAAGCCTAAAACATCAAAGTTGACAGACACTTGCAGGTGTTATTGGCTAGTTTTTGGGCTGTGTATTCAGCCTTTTAGTGTCATTTTACTGCATATATTGAGCACATACACACCATGTATGCTTCTGTGGACACCGCTTATGTACGTCCATGTGGGCATTGATATAGCGGTTACGTTCTTTGCATAAAGCCTTTTACGTTTGATAAAGAGGGTCGTGGTGAGGTTTTCTTAACTGGGAGACACCCAGATGTCGGGGTCTCTTCGGTGATGCAGGTGGAAGACTTACCCAGCCTCGCCATAGGAGATGTATGATAGTTGTTCATAGGTGCTCGATAAGCCTAGTTGGCTTCTCTTGGGTAACTGATTATATGCAGTGGAGTCAGTGATTCACTATGCAGGTAGACATGTCAGTACTTGCAGTTTTATGATACTTTGACATTGGTCATATGCTAATTTTGCAGAGGATACTCTGGCAAAATTTTTCCAGATTTCTGGTTTAGTCAACTATATAGTGGTCGATTTACTCCTTGATACACTTATTTGTTGGTGTTTGGACTCTTCTAGCTCCATTATCATTCTACTCAGTTCTCTACGATCATGGCATCAGAGGTCTCAGGCACATCCGGTGGATCAGGGTCTAGTGCTAGCATTCCGAGGAGGAGCTATAACTTGTAGGGCAAAGACCATTTTGAGATCCGAAAATTTGATGGCACAAACTTTGCTCTATGGAAGAATCATATTAAAGATGTGCTTATTCAAAGAAGGCAATGGAAGCCAGTAAATGGGATTTCAAAGAAGCCTGCTGACATGGATGAAGATGATTGGGATGAGTTAGATGAAATGGCCAGGTCTACCATTCGCTTGCACCTGGCAGATAATGTTTACTTTACAGTATTAGACTGTGAAAGTGCAGAGGAGCTTTGGAAGAAGTTATGCAATACATATGAAAAAGAGACGGCATCAAATAAAGTATATCTGATGAGAAAATTATACGACCTTCGTATGAAGGACACAGATAGTGTTGCTGCTCATCTAAATGAGTTTGATGCCATATTCTCCCAGTTACAGGCTCAGAAAATGGATATGGATAATGAAATGAAAGCAGTATTGCTGTTATGCACCCTGCCATCATCATGGGATACATTTTGCACAGCTATTAGCAATAGTGCACCAGGTGGTAAACTCGTCTATGATGACATATGTGGAGCACCTTTGAGTGAGGAGATTCGTAGAAAATCTATGGTTGGCACTCAGAGTGGAGATGCATATAATGTTCGTGATTCTTACCAAGGAAAGAATCAACAGCGTGGCAGGAGCAAGAACAAGGAAAAGAATGGTCAACGGAATAAGAGCAGAAGTAAATCAAGGAAGAGGGATATTGAATGCCATTATTGTCATAAGAAAGGACACATGAAGAAAGACTGTTATGCATTAAAGAATGTTAAAGGTAAAGGACAGAATGTTGATGGGCATGTTAAACAGTTACCTGCACCATCTACTTCGACTGTGAAGATTGAAGAAATTAATGCTATTTCTGATGATGCTGATGTGTTGACACTTGATAGTATTGTGCCATCTGAGGCACTTATGGCTGATTCTCTTTCCCACACCTGGCTGCTAGATTCTGGTGCTTCTTTCCATGTGACACCACATAGAGAATGGTTCTCTAATTATGCAGCAAAGTCTCTTGGTACCGTGAGAATTGGTGACTCTTACCAGTGTGATGTTGTGGGGATTGGAGATGTGGTTGTGCAGTTCATTGACAGTTCAAAATTTACTATGCATAATGTACGCCATGTACCTCAGTTATCACGCAGTTTGATGTCAGTTGGTCAACTTGATGACCTTGGTTACAAGGTGGTCTTCTATGCTCAGTCCTTTCGTATATCAAAGGGCAATATGGTTATTGCAAAAGGAAGGAAAGTTGGCTCACTTTACCCTTTATTTGTATCACAGAAAGAACACTTGTTAGCTGTTACTGAACAGCCTATGGCTTGTATTTGGCATGGTCGTTTGGGCCATATATCTCGTAGTGGAATGGAAAATCTTTCTCGTTCTGGCTACTTACCTGTGTTATCTTTCTCTGATTTTTCATTTTGTGAGCATTGTCAATATGGAAAGCAAACCAGAAATGTGCATAAAACGCACATTGACTCTTCAATTCAGCCTTTAGATCTTGTTCATACAGATGTGTGTGGTCCTATGCCCACTAGGTCCTTAGGTGGTTCTCTTTACTTTGTCACTTTCATAGATGATGCTACTAGAAAAGTCTGGGTATATCCTATCAAATCGAAGGATGATGTATTCCCTACTTTCAGAAAATGGCTTGCTTCAGTTGAGACTGAAAAAGGAACTAAGCTTAAGAATTTACGTTCAGATAATGGGGGTGAGTATACCTCACATGAATTCAACCTTTTCTGTCAGTGTAGAGAGATTCATAGAGATTTTACAGCTCCTTATACCCCAGTACAGAATGGTGTAGCTGAGAGGATGAATAGAACTATTCAAGATAGAGTAGTCTCTATGTTGCATCATGCAAAC
The DNA here is from genome assembly GCA_020310875.1 of Ceratopteris richardii. Lineage (NCBI taxonomy): Eukaryota > Viridiplantae > Streptophyta > Polypodiopsida > Polypodiales > Pteridaceae > Ceratopteris > Ceratopteris richardii. Next base: position 96,576,885 of record CM035428.1, on the reverse strand, counting down.
CTCTCACAAGGTTTTTGGGCAGAAGCAGTATTGACTGCAGTTCATGTGATTAACCTTTCACCTAGTACTGCCAAAGGTCTGAAAGTGGCACAAGAGTTATGGACAGGGAAACCACCATATTATGATCATCTTCGAGTTTTTGGGTGTGAAGCATATGTTCATATACCCAAGAATCTTAGACAGAAGTTGGACCATAAGTCAAAGAAATGCATTTTTCTTGGATATGGTCGAGAAGGACAATTTGGATATCGCTTATGGGATCCTGAAACACGGTCAGTGATCAGAAGTAGTGATGTCATTTTTAATGAGTCTAAGATGCATAAACAGCCGATTAAGGAGGTTGAAGTGAGAAGAGTTATGTTTGAGGATACTAGTCCTCCGGTTAGCATGCATAAAAATGCTGCACATAGGGATGTTCAAGAGAATGTCCATTCAGATCAATCTGCACATGTTCCTGTTCAGCAACCATTGAGACGTTCTGCACGTGTCTCATATCCACCTGATAGATATGTTCCAGGTTTAGATTTTGTTATGCTAACAGATGCCGGTGAGCCCTCTTGCTACAAAGAGGCTATGCAGACAGAGGATCATGTCAAGTGGGAGCGTGCCATGAAGAGTGAGTTGGATTCTATTCACAAGAATGGTACTTGGGACTTAGTACCTTTGCCAAAGGGAAGGAAAGCTTTACCATGTAAATGGGTATATAAGCTGAAATTCACATCAGATAGTGCTTCTCCAAAATATAAAGCACGACTTGTTGCAAAGGGTTTTAAGCAACAACATGGTGTTGATTTTGAGGAAATCTTCTCTCCAGTGGTCAAGATGACTACTTTGCGCATGTTGCTTGGATTCGTTGCAATGGAGGACTTAGAACTAGTCCAAATGGATGTGAAAACAGCTTTCTTGCATGGAGATCTTACAGATGAGATCTATATGGAACAACCAGAGGGTTATGTATTTCCTGGCAAGGAAAGTCTATTTTGTAAGCTCAAGAAGAGCTTGTATGGACTTAAACAGTCTCCTAGACAATGGTACCAAAAGTTTGATGCTTTTATGAAGTCCTAAGGCTATTCTCGGAGCAATGAGGATCATTGTCTCTACACAAAGAGATGTTCTGATGGCAGCTTGATATACTTGATACTTTACGTCGATGATATGTTGATTGCTGGGAAGCCCTCTTATGATTTGTCAATTCTCAAAAAAAAGTTGAGTCAGACATTTGATATGAAGGATTTGGGGGATGCCAAACATATTCTTGGCATGCGCATTACTCGTGATAGGAGTAAAAGATGCATATACTTGTCTCAAAGTGAGTACATATCCAAAGTACTTCATCGATTCAATATGCAGGGTGGAAAGGCATTGAGTACACCTTTACCCACATATGTGAAATTGAGCAAGGATGACTGCCCCAAATCAGATGAGGAAAAGGAATTCATGACCAAAATTCCCTATCAGTCTGCTGTTGGTAGTCTCATGTATGCTATGGTAGCTACGAGACCAGACATTGCATTTGCAGTGGGAGTTGTGAGGAGATATATGTCTAATCCTGGCAAGAAACATTGGGAAGCGGTCAAAATGATTTTGAGATATCTGAGTGGCACTAAGGACAAGTGTCTATGCTTAGGTAGAGGGAAAGCATCCATTATTGGTTACACAGATTCTGACTATGCTCGTTGTGTAGACAATTGTAAGTCTACATCAGGGTACATTTTTCATTTTGCTGGAGGTGCTATCTCTTGGAGATCTCGTCTTCAAGAATGTACAGCTGTTTCCACCACAGAAGCAGAATATGTTGCAGCAAGTGAGGCATGTAAGGAAGCATTGTGGCTTTCTCGTCTTGCTTGTGATATGGGTTTGCCTCAGCATGTACCTCACTTGCTCAGTGATAGTCAGAGTGCCATTGCTTTGGCTAAGAATCCGGTCTATCATGCAAAGACCAAGCACATTGAGGTGAGGTATCACTTCATTAGAGATTGCTTAGCCACTGAGAGCATTATTCTTGAGAAGGTTCACACTCGAGATAATGCTGCAGATGCTTTGACTAAAGCTCTACCACAGGATAGCTTTCGACACTGTTGTCACTTGATGGGGGTTACTTGATTCTTGATCTTACGCAGTCACTTGTATACTGTGTAACATGCCCATCAGGTGGGAGGTATAGTTTGTATACTTACACTCAGGTATTCTTTATCATTCTTTCTTTTTTCTCCCATAGTTACTCTAGCCATATTGGCCTTTAGTGGGAGATTGTTACCGTTAGTGTCCATGTGAAAGGCCAAATGGCCACCGGACACTTCTTTGTATATGTTCTTTAATAAAACATATAGTGGTCTGGTCAGTCACAGACTGTAAGTTCGACCGCATTTGTAAGACCTAAGAAGTCTGTCTTCGTGCTCCCTGTGTACTGTGTTTTTCTGCGTATTCTATAGATCTGTGCGGAGTACTGTGTGCGGCGTCAGGAGCTCGGGTTTCTACCCCGAGCATATCGTCGTGGAGGTCTCGAGAAGGAGAGTGCAATGTGGTGCATCGCCATCGAAATACTTCAAGATTGACTAAACTCTTCTTTTTTATACCTACAGGAAAAAGAGGAAACTATATTCAGAATAGAGGATCAATTGAACTCTTACTTAGGCTCAACTTTTTTATGTTCATGAGTGAATTTGTGTGTGTTCAGGATCATATGAGGTTAACTATTAATAGATAGTTATATGTTCCTATGATTATAGGGATATGTATCTATATTTATATATGAAATGCTCTTGATATGGTATGTGTTCATATTTCTATAAGAGTAGATGAGAATGTGATTGTTTTGCTATAAGTATGTATTTATATATGAATACCTAAAGAATTCATTTGTGTGCACTTATGTTTATGTGTTTGTATGTTTTTGTTTACTTGAACATGAGTTTTTATATATATGTGAATCCATGATTTTATGGGTACATTAAAATTGTTATTCATTTATATAGATATCTTATATGTAGTGACATGTGTATGAACATTAATAATTTTGATTATCATTATATGTGAATATATGTTTAGGTTTTAATTTGCACTACGTATTAATAGATTAATATATATTTATATGGTTAACACGATTTATATATAAATTTATCTATTTATATTTAATCAATATGAATTCTCTGGATAAAATAGATTATGAAATGAATAATAGGTTTAATTATTTAACAATTAAAAATACTATAATATTTATATTCCAAGTAGCATTCGTAGAAGAAGTTGACTACGTAAAAATAGGTAAAAGTAGAGTTAACATTAGTTTGAAATAGGCATACGCATGTATGTATTAGTTTAAGTTGAGTTAGTTGTAGATGTATGTGTTGTAGATGTATGTATTAGTTTAAGCAGAGTTAGTTGTAGGTATGCATGTAAAGTATTACGATTATATATATCTAATTGTGTGCATATGATGCGCTAATGTCTTTTTCTGCAGGTATGTTTGTTTGAGAGAGAGAGAGAGAGAGAAAAAGAAAGCATGTTAGTCGCACGGTAGAATGTTTTTACTTCTGCCTCCTCCACTCCAACCTGCTATGATTTAGCATCGAAGCTTGAGAGAAAAAGAGGAAAGAGGAATTCGTAGAGATGGAGTTAAGCAGGGTGCTACAGGCGGTTGAGCAATCCCAGAAGAGAGAGAGAGAATGAAGTGCATATCAATTGATTTCAGACACGGTGATTAGAATCAATGCAAATCCATGACTGTAGCTCATCGAGATCGCATTCAGAGAGTGAGAAAGAAAGGTTTTTTCTTCTTCTTTGCCTTCCCCGCTTTCAGATGTTATAGGTGTTTGAGCACAGAGGTGAAGTCGGAGAGAATCTGTCGGCTGCTATTGTTGGTGTGTATAGATGTGATAGATAGAGAAAGGCACAGACACGAATTTGGCTGACACGTAGAGATGTCAAGGCAGAAATCTTAGCATGCAACTTTCTGTATCTTTTCAGAAAACAATTTTTCATTCTGTTTTAGAGTTAGGCAGGAGCCAATATGTGTCTCATGAAGTGCTTCAATCTGACTACCTTCATCTTGTTTATTTTGAGTTTTTACTGCAGCATCCAAGGACAGTATGCTGGCGCATTAGCTCTTCGTACCACAGACTCTTCTTCTGAGAAAAGAGTTATCAATAGACTCATAGACACATGCGGAAGATGTGCACGATGATGAAGAGAATTATGTTAACCCTGGTGATGCGCTTGGGCGCTCTTCTGAGGATCGTTTGCATCGCGCACTACATCGTTATGATCAGCTCCGAATTTACAATTTGAGAAGAACTAAACGACCAGAAAGACCTCAGTCCTTGGCTGCAAGAAAATGTGGAAGAGCGCAGGGGGGGCGAAATGCGGTGTGAGAGAGAGAGAGAGAGAAAGGGCAGCGTCATCGTTCCCCCTTCTGACAGATGCGCATGCTAAGATTGATGGCCATGGTAGAGGTCGATGTCTGTCTCAAGCGATGGCCTGTGCGGTGGGCATTTCCTTCTTACCGTGGATGTTATCCTTAAGCTAGTCACCGTGACTTGCTTTTATCATTTTTTGGCTTTGTTTATTTGCTTGCCCTCTATCGCAGTTAGCGAAAGCTAAGTGATAAAGAGAAAGAATTCGCATGGACAGAGATCCAAAAAAGAGAGAGAGAGAGAGAGAGAGAATAATGGAATGTTTCGGTATGTTGTCTGCTACATTGTGTTTTCATGACATATGGCAATGTATCGATGGCCATTTATACAAAAATGGATGTGATGTTATTTATTTTTATTCAGTATATTGTATACGTATATATATATACATGCACACATACGGTGAACCTGTGCATGCATAAATAAATATATATGTCATGTAGAGAGAGAGAGAGTGAGCGTGTATGTGTGAACATATTTTTAAATGCATGTGTAAGCATGAGTATGTATGATATGAAAGTGCATGTGTAAGTATATATGTAAACATATGTATGGAAAGTTAGGAAAATATGCATGTATGCATGAGCATGAGGAATGCATGAATGCATATGCATGTGAAGTGTATGCATACATAAATGAATGTTAGTATAGATACATGTATGTATGCATTTATGTATTAATAATGTATACATGTGTGCATAATATTAATGCATAAGTATGATATATGTGAGCATGAATGAGTATTTACATAGTATAAATATGCATGTAAATGGATGGTATAATGCATGTGTATGAGCATATGCTTAAAAGTGCATAAATGCATGGTAAGTATGAGTAAAAGTTCATTAAAAGTAAGTGATAATGTTTGTGCATGCATACTAGAGCTAATGAGTTAGGTGCATGTGAAGTATATATGCATTTGCAAATTAGGAAATATGAAGTGTATGCGTGTGCATAAGTGAAGTGTGATGCATTTATGTATGTGCTGATATAATAAGCATGAGTGATGAAAGTGCAAAGTATGTCTATTTAAGTAAAAAGTAGTATGTATGCATGAGTGACCAATAATACTTGTGCGTGAGTGAGAGAAATTAATATATATATATATATATATATGTATGTATGTATATATATATATATATATATATATATATATATATATATATATATATATATATATGTTTTCACTATATATATATATATATAAGTTAGGATGCATATGCATGAGAATTAGAGTAATATGAAGTGTGTATATATGTAAGAGAAATATGTATACATGAATGCATAAATGCATATGTGTGCATGTGCATGTTAAAATGAGTTTGCATATGTATTAATGTATGCATGCATAAATGATAAATAAGGTATGCATGTATGTTAGGTATGCATGAGCATGAGTAGTAAGTACATGCATAATAGATTTTAGTGCATGTTAAAATATGTGATGTATGGATAATTATATGTATGCATGAGCAATGTTGAAGTGTTGTATAATGTATATTTGCATTTAAGTAAATATTTACATATGCATTAAAGTTAGGAAGTTAGAAGTTTTTGTATACATATGTTAACTTAGGTTTAAATTATGTTTTAAATGGTAAAGTATTCAATGAGTGTTTCATATTTACTAAAAGCATACTTATGTTGCTAATGTCTTTTTCTACAGATCATTGCGAAGGAGATTATGAGTTTACAAGATTACGAGTTTATGAGATTACGACATTAAGAGATTGAATCAACTTATGAAAATTAGAAATACAAATTTGTATAGGAATTTTCTTCGGAAATTGTATTAGATTTGATTAGAATTGTATTAGAACTTATAATAAGAATTTGTATAGGCTTAAATCCTAAAGTTTTCTAGAACTTCCACTTTTTGATATAATTAAGATTTTATTTTGAACTTTCATATTTCTATACACTTAGCAATGATAAGAAAATTTGTTATGATAAATGAAAAATTATAAAGTTCTTTTGAATCTTAGTTTTTAGATTTCACTCAAATAGATTAAAAAAACTATAGCTTTTATCAGTTCTAAATTGAAAATTCAATCTAAGACCCGACGCATACTTAGAAGCACCCCGCGTGCAGTCACATGGTTAGGTTAGCGTGAATCTTTTAGATGAATGTCAACCTCTCTTCACACCCCTCTATGACAACGTTCCAGGTCCAGTGGATTGGGATGCCCATCTAACTGATCTAGCATGAGGGTTGCGGCTAGAAGAACACCACCTAGCTTCAGACGTGGGTGAATTCTATGTCAATTGCTCAGCCAAACAAGGGTCTGTCAGAAACAACAGATGCGAGAGAGGGGGGGTGTTGGCAGCAGTCAAGGCACCCAAGGACTCACAAGACAAGGAAGCCAAAGAAGGGAGCTAGAGCAAAGAGAAGGTACAAGTAGACAAAGTAGTCAACGAAGATCTGGCAAATAGGCCATCCAAATTTTCCAACCAAACCTCATTTAAACAGTGACTTTCATCACTACCTTAATCTTGTAAATACCATTTTTGGATAGTTTCAACTCCATTTTGTGCAATGTAGATTCTAGTGGTAATACATTCAGTATTATGTAATGTGCTCCAAGCTTCTTCTTCTTCCTTGTATTACTCAGATGCTTCCACGGACCTCAAACTCCAACAATCTAACCATGTTCTTCAGTTTATTGTCTTTGTAATGACATTGCTTTTATCCCATGAGTGTGCCAAAAGCACTGTGTGTGCATCCCTAAGTGTGCAATGTCCCGATGACACTGTGATGCTTAGTTGCTTTGATACTACTATGAATAAGTAATGTTATAAGTATAGAGATGAGTTGGTGTTGCAACAAACCTACTCTATACCAGCAAATCTAACTCAAGGGATGCTTATTACACTTTGTTAGCTTCCAAATAATCATAAGAAACCATAAGGCCCTTTGGAATATCATTTCCAAATGTTTCCATCAAAACAGATAACTTCTACTTTGTAAGGAGTGAGAAAGCCTTCTATTTTTGGATGAGAAGGTCACAAAAATATGCTAAGAGCTCACAAACTAGAATGAATGGATGAGAGATCTTTTGCAAAAATCTAATTGAAGTGTATGTCTAAGTAAAGGGATTCATTTGATGTTAGCTACACCATATAATGCAAAATGAATCTATTAAGTCTGGAGGTCACCCCGACTTTTCAAGAAGAAGATGTGTAGAGAGAGTCAGCTTCAGATCTCATGACCTACTTATCCAATAATGATGAAACATGATATGTGGATACCTTACACTTCAATCTAACTAATATCTAAGTCGAATTATAGAAAATACATGATTACACAGAGAAATGAGTAAGGTAAGTTCACTATGAATGTATTGTAGCAGCATATAGAGAAGACCTTACTCAAAGTAAAGATCAAGAATCTATATTATATTAAACATATGATACATGGGAGGTGTAGAGGACTACTAGTTCATGAAGTGGCACAAAATGTGCTCAATAATACAGCTCATCTCTCAAGAAAAGGCATAATATCCCTCAACTAAGAACCAAGTGTATATATACTTGAATTTCAAATTTGAATGAGATAGATTCTTCACCTAATCACCTAGATCTTTGGAATGGTATAACTTTGATTCCATCTACCAAAATTCATGAAATAGGGTCCCTAATATCACGAGATTCCTCTTCTTCTTTTAGCTTTTACAAATAATGAAGGTAACCGCAAGGTCTTACTCATAGAGGTTTTACAAGCACGTGTTCATGTGAACATATTGGAGTAGGATTACTTATGAGAGTAGTCCTTGAAGCCTAGCAAAGCTCTGATAGATTTCAACTTCCTTTTGACTACAAATCTTTTTGCAAAGTGTCATTGTTTTCCACAATTCTAGGATTCTCCATCGAAGGTTTCTTTTCCTTCTCGTTCACCTCTTCATATGATCCTTTCTCTTTCTTTTCATCCATATCTTTGATTGGAGTTTTCTTAGTGACTTGGACTTGATTTTCATCATCCTCTCCCTTGCCTTGGGATTTCTATTAAACTCTTTTGCCTTCACCTCCACCTTCATAGAACACTTGGAATTGATTTCCCTTTGATTTTGATCCTCCTTGGTTCATCTCTTTAATCATAATCAATGTGAATAAGTGTTCAAATTCTGGAAAAGCAGTTGTTTACATTCAATGATGTGGTGAAGGCTCTTTGTCTTGCATCTTCTCTCAAGCCATTGAGAGTGTGAGAAACCAACTCATCGTCTTCAACTAGGCTCCCAATTGCACATGGTACTTAAGCTAAAACTTCCTTTCTTTGGTGGAGGATGAGTATAGTCTCTCAAGGGTCTCTAATTCTTGGATCTATCCAAGTTTTGTATGTTCCCATTCATATTATTTTTTATTGGTTGGGATGATATAGAATTAGTCCTTTATCCCTTTCTATTTGTTCATTGAGGGCTTTTACTTGTCCATCAAATGGAGCGTCATCTACAAAGGGAATTAGCTTTATGATACTCACTAACCCCCACAATCTTTTTCTCATTAGATAACTACTAACCCTAAATCTTGAAGGTAGATAGTTGGCTTTTTCTAACTTCTGTATTTGTGCATTGTACATTGTCATCCTAAACTAAATTGTCCTCCCATAAATCCATTGGATGTTTATTGAGGTCTCGATGTGTAGATGTTGGCTTTTGATAACATATCCCTCAATAGACTTTGATTTTAGGATGGTTCTCTTAATATAAGGTTCTTTGAAGTCCTCTTTGTCTCCTTAGTCGATCAATGATTCCTCTCTGCAGTCCTCGTATGAATTCCTTTCATGCCTCTAAGCTTTGAAATTCCCAAGTGCTACTAATGAGGATAATATAGGCACCCCAACATGATTTAGAAAGTAAGTACCCTCCACTGGGCCCCTAACATGGATATCCCGACTGTTTGTTTCGCATTTTCATCTCAAACCAAACAAAGATTAATCTTGTTTTCTTCACACTTCAAGTAGACCTTATGATCAAGCACATATGATTTAGATCATTACAATTTGATGTTCTATTAGTGAGAAACATCTACTCTAAGATAGGCTATCTCTCGTCAACACCCTCTACCTATGTGCAAAGATATAAACACAAAAAAAGAAACACAACTATTTCTCATAATTCACAAAGAGATCAAACCTGAAACTTTGGCGAGAAACTATATTAGAGTTCTAGTAATGATTCAATGGACATATTAGACTTTAAATTACACACATATATATATATATATATATATATGTGTGTGTGTGTGCGCGCGCGCGCGCGCGCAGAGGTATGTATGTATGTGTGTATCTGTTCATTCGCATTTCTCAATCTCCATGTTCAGCGTCGGCCATCGCTTCACCAAACAGGACGTATTCTTTTCATGATCCGCTTTTAGTAGGTTAGTCAACGAAGGGTCTTCCTTTCTCACTTGAAAAGAAAGATTCCTGGTCTTCACTTCCATGTAGTAAGTTCACACGGTTAAAAAGTCGTCAGCCACCACACAAGAATATGCAACCAAATAATATGCAGAAGATGGAAGGTTCGAGGCATTTGGGCGAAGCCGAAGTCCCTCTCACGCTCATGTTCTGTCGCCATTACGAGTTGTCAGTTCACGAGTAATTCTCATTTACTGTAATTGCCACGTACTTCCTCAAATCTTCATCTTGTTCCGTAAGTGGGTCCTTGACAAGCTAACTGATTTCAATTGATGTCTACTTTAGTGAGTCTTAAGGCTCTATATCCAGCTTTCATTGTACTTTCAAATTCAGTCAAGGTAATCTGAAAGAGTGGATCTCATTGATCACACTTCGTATTAAAGAAAAGCTCTTAAACCTCATCATATTATAGCACTTACATACATATCTCTCTGAAAGTAATCTCCAAAAGTTTCAAAGAACGAATGCATGAGGAAGATAAATACAATAGGTTATTGTATTACTTATCAAGTTATGGATACAAATCAAGTGTTGCATAACCATCAATTTACATGAAAAATCAAGGAGATAAGATACTATATATATGCATTTGTGTGAATTATTTGATCATCACATGAAGTGATATTGCTAGTATTACAAATATAAAATAGACAAGCCATGAGACGAGTGAGAATGTAGTATTTGGTGCAATCTCCCCCCATGCACTTTATTTCGACAGTCCATAGAGTGCATGTATTTATAGGAATTTTCGATTACGTAGAAATAGTGGTCACATGAGAGCAGCTTCAAAAAGCACACGTGAAAGTTAAAGTTGGTATTTTTTGTAGAAAGCCTTTGATTTTAATATTAGAATTTTGGTCTACAACAACCCTTATTCTAACCACTACTTTACTAATTGTTTCTAAAAATACTACCCTCTACGTAGGTTTATTTACAAAATATATAAATCGGATTATTGATGTTTGCCCTTTCACGCCTTTCATACCCTCATGAACCCTTAGCTGCTCTATCAAAAACACATTAACACATTAATAAATTAATACTCCAACAATTCATTGTTCAACACATTCCATAATTCATAACATGCCCCTCAGTTGAAAAAGCAATTGAACTGAGTTGATAAAATAAAAATAAACATGGATGGTGACTCACATGTTCCATCATTGAATGAAAATAAGCATGTTCCATGTAAAAACACATGCATGGAAATGTCCATGGAAGAGTTACATTAATGTGTTTGTGTATGATATGCAAAAATTAAGTGGTCATAATGGGGTGTTAATTGTTTTTTATATATCCATTGACATTCTTCAATAGAGTGATTTTTGTACTTAACTAAATATTGACGATATTGAGTACATGCGCATGTAGTAATGACATCATGATCAATTAATTTCTCATGAACTAAGATTTCAAATTGTTCTTCAATTAAAGGAGGGTCGTCAAGAAGTGGAGTGAGTGTTGAAGTGCCTTTAAAGAGATTAAGTAAACTAATATGAAAAGAGTTATGTATATTCCAATGAGATGGTATATCTAATCTAAATGAATTATCATTGGATTTTTGTATAATTTGAAATGGTCCATAATAGCATGGTGCGAGTTTAATTTTAGGATGCAATAGAATATGTTTGAGACGTCTTTTAATGATATGCAAGCATATAAGATCATTTTCCTTAAATTCCTTGGCTAATCATTTTCTATTGACATTATGTGTATAACGTTCTTGACTTTTCCTAATGTTCTTGTGAACATTGTGAAGTATAGAAATATGATCTTGAGCAATAGAATCAGCCATCGGAATGTCAGTTTGAGTAAAATGAGACAACTCAAAGTAGTACAAGATTGGGGAATAGATTCATTGTATTTACAACACCAAGGGACAAGTACGAAGATAAATTTGCATACATTTTCATATAGGGATGTAACCCCATAACCATGGAACCTAGTCCACCAAGATGAAGATGATTTGTCCCAAGACACCACCACCCAAAAATCCCAATCCAAAACTAGGAATAGGTCAATGACTACATTCAATAGTAAAAGAAAGAAAAGGCACCAGAGGCGATTGCCCTTGACATAGAATATGATCTTCATATGGAAACCCAGGAAGCGACCAGAAATCGATCGAGAGGATCAAGGAATCTCTTCTTGCACTCATAAAATATCAAATGGATCATGAGTATGCATGATAGGGCCACATTACAATTCCACACATTCAGCACATAGCCTCTTCAATAAAAGTAGTGGTGCATATTTCCATAATTGGAATAGGACTTAGCTTTTGCTGTCATAGGAATGACCATATGTTGTAAATAAATAAATGCTTTGGCTATCAACTAATCTCTTGTTTTCCTTTAGGATGTAAATTAAGAAAAATCATGGTAAGGTACCTTACTTGTCTCTTCTTACGCAAGGGGGTACAGAGCGATAGAGAACGACGTATTAATGAACTACACGTTAACATGCAGAAGTGGTTTCTCTATTGAACTAATTCTCTACTACATTATGAGTGGAGATGGATTCTGAAGACTCTAAAGCAACGATTGAGGAAGAAGTGCTTGAATTTCCAATGAAGAGTGTGACCAAAGCCAAAGGACATTGGTTTCGAGAAGACCAGCCAATGGGCGACCATTTGTTTTTGGTGACGATTAAAATCATGGATATAGACCATCAATTTTTGTTGATGTCCTAAGACTTCAAGGTCCTAGATGAGCTTCCATCAACAATGGATGTGATGAAAAAATCTAGCATTCATCAGTATTTCTAGAGATGCACTCAAGTCATGAACACCCTTCATCTAGCCTTGGACAAACCATCCATGCCAGAAACCAAAGTTCTTGATGTAGAAGGTTAATGGGTAACAATATAATTCACGCATGAGCTCATTAAAGAAGCATTTGGATGGATCAAGGACGTGATCATGGATCTCAAGGAAGAAAGCCATGGCACTAAAACCAAAACATTCATGGATATTGATCATATTGATATTGAAGAAGAATTCGGATTGGTGCATCAACATTTCTACTTTCCTAATATGCACAGTATACTGCACCACAAAAGATAATAGTTCAATTACTATCACATTCCACCAAGCAAATAGGCAACCAAGTAAACTTGAAACCCTACATTCAAGAATGCTTATTTGAAGCTAAGAAGCAATGGGGTCATAAGAAGTTTTTGAATGGAAGTGTGGCTCTGACCATATTGATATACCGTGCCTTAGGAATTCTGGAATACCTCAAAGAAATGCCATCATCTATTGAAATGGCTAAGTATGTGAAGCAAGGAATAGTACCGAAAAAGAAGAAAGGAGTGAAGATAACCGAAGAAGAAGGCACAATCTCACAACCAGTAATGCAAGGAGCAAAATGATTAAGGGAAGTACTAAATGTCAAAGAAGTAACTCCAACATCAAAGAGGACACATGTACTCTCAAGAGTCAAAATAGAACAGTCCACTCCTATTACTGAAGCAAAATTGCAAGAAGCCATGGAGGAAACTCACAAGTTCATGGAAGGATAGATCAATCTAATAGTTCAAGGGCATCATTACCACCAAGCTCATAGCACATCTATTCCAAGAAAGAGACTAACCAAGTTCTATAGGTATTGAGAATCGGGGTTAGTCAATTCCAACTGTTCATCTAAAATCCACGAAGAACATGCACCATCAACTATGAACGTCGATATCTGGAGTGAATCAAATGATGATGATAATTAGGATGAAATAAATCAAGTCAAGGATTCACTTGAAGTGGAAAGAAAAAAGTAGGATCAAGTTCGGGATGCTACATTCAAAGATGGACAAAAAGAAAAGCCAACTAAAAAGGAGGTACATACTTTGAAAATCAATGACACAACAAAGCTTTAAGTCACATAAATCCACCTTGCAATTCATTCTACAATGAAGAATCCAAAGGAAGAACAAACAAAAGATGAAATCGAAGAACAAGAACCATTTACACCTATAAAGGTAGTAGCAGAACTTTCATCACTGATGTAACATTTCAAGGAAGTGCTACAAAGTCTGCTACCTATGAAGAAGAAGAAGAAGAGCATCAAATTCACTTACAAATGCGACAACCGCACAACGAGACAGTACATCTTGAAAAGGGTAAGGATGTACAAACAGGTGAAGAGCCAAGTATACCCACAATAGGGCTCAATGTGGATGTAACACAATTAAATCTAGTGGTGAAACAGATGATCCAGACAGCCATGGACACTCAACAATAGCTCATGGAAGTAGATAATCATTATGAAAAAGCATTAGTGGAAAGAAATCAATTCAAGAAGCTCAATGAGGATCTATCCACAAGAGTATTACATGCTCAAAAGGAACTTACCCACAAGGAAAAGGAAACAAAAGAAGCCATGGAAAGATGCAACCTACACACCAAAGAAAATCAAAAGATGAATTATGCGCTTTAGGAGCTTCATGACAAATATTCAGCCAGTGAAGCTCAAAAGGTATGTGTATCAAATAGAAGCAAACTTTAAGAAGCCCAAATCAAGGTGAACATGGATGAGGCTCATAACCTAAGAAGCAGGAATAAAGAATTAATGAATGCAATCATTTTAAACCAACCCATTGAAATGCAATAAAGTCACCAAAACAATACACAGGAACTAGAAGCTTAGAAAGCCAGATATGCAAATCAACTAAAGCAAGAGCAAGAGTTAAGAGAAGAATGGGAAAGAAAGTATATGTATGATACAAATGAGCTTAGAAAAAGGTGGAAAGTTGTAGAAGCCAAGATCATAGAGCAATTCAAAGAGGATGTGGATCAAGTAGCATTACTTGGCAAACAACTTTTGCAGAGTAATGAAGCACTTACCACAACTAATAATGAAATAAACAAGAAAAATGCAATCATTAAAAGCTTGCAGGCTCAATTACTAAAGAGCGATCAAATGGGGACACCAGTAGTTCAAAGCTCTCAAGCGGCTACTGTGGAGATTGAGAACTAAGCCGAGATAAATGGGCACTACTAGTGTCTCAACTTACGAGATAATTTGAAGATCAAGTAGTGAAAGTTATGAAAGAAGCAAAAATCAAAAGAAAAAATTTAGAGCAAATTATGAAGCCTTTTAGTGTACCATATGGTATATTGAAAGAAGAAACTAGACAATACATCAAGAGGACTACACAGAAAGAACCAGATCAAAACTTAGAGTTCAGAACAGATACCTTCTCTTATACATAGGAAGAATTTGAAAAAGCAGATCCGATGTGAAGATGTAAGTTTTTGGAAAAGAATCCGACTCTACGGGTGCATTGGGAATCAACACCATATTTATTACAAGTAAATCCATCTTTTTGCCCAATACCCCGATGAAGATCTTGGATGCAATTTTGGGAAGAACAGTGCCAGGGCACACTCAATAATCAGTGGTTACACTACCCATTATTAACAAGCCCACCCCATAACTATTTACCTATTGAAGAATATATGGTATGCACAATAGAATTTTGGCTCTCAAGATATGATATGGTTCCAAATATAGCAATAAAGATGAAGAATAAAGTGTTGAGCATGCTATTAACAGTCTTAAAGGTTTTCAAACATGCTCAATATACCTTTTTAAATTTTATCGGCATTAATCAAGGCTTTGATGCCTTAATTTTTTATCTCTCCATCATGCCTAGCCGACTTACAATCATGGCCATATATTCCTGCTTAATGTTTCTATCAAGTTGCTATATGCAAGCATTTGAAGAAGCATTTTTCACAGGATTTTTCAAAATGAACTCGGAGATTTTTGTAAAAATAAATTCCAATCTCAACACTCGATTGGTGGCCTATGAATTAAGCTTCTTTGCAGATCATCATCATGCACAAAATGATGGAGTAAAATCAGCACAATGGAAGGAAGTCATGGTATGTGAAGCCAATCTGCTGAATCAAAGTGAGCAAACCGCCATTCAGACATATTCACATCACCATCCAAAGCCTTTCGGGGACGATAGAGTTCAAGAGGAGGGACGTGTGGAGGGAGAATCAAGCAAGAGACAAAGAAGAAAAAAAACAAAAAGAAAAATTGTTCAATAAAGGTAACCAACCCTCTGCCCAAAGCCTCGCAGGGGCACACATCAGGCTGCAATGCAAAACAAGGAGGTCTCGAAGTGTGTAAACAAAGATTAAACATAGGGCCTTTGAAGCATCAACCAAAAGACAAAAATAGATGCAGTGCTTACCAAAAGGAGTGTGCAATGAAAAGAAGTAAACAGGATTAAGCAATACAACAAGGCCAGATGTGTGAGAACAAAGATTTATTCGAAGGCCAAAAGTTAGAAAGAGGTAGAGGCTAAAAAGTGGAAAAGAGTGACTAAGACAGTCACATTCTTAGCCGCTAGGTGCGTGCAATGGAAAAGAGCTGATTAGGCATCAACAATGATACAACCATCCTCAGGTATGAATGTAAGGAACACGAAGGGGAAGACGGAAGCATAGGACTTAGGATCGGATAAAGTAACAAATTGTCTAAAAGTCCAAAAGGCTTCGTCGACCACTAGGTGCTGGCAGTGGTCAACTACAAAGATGAAGGACCACATCCATTCCACACACAAAGACTTAGACAAGAAGAAAAGCCTCTCAAGGGTTGACAGAGACAAAGAGGGGGAGAGTGTTGCAGAGAAAAGGAGCACAGAAAAGGGAGCCCCAAAAATTTTCAAATTATGGACATACATTTTCTTCTTCGAGTTTCTATGAAATACCTCATGAAGCTATTAAACGAGTCCTCTAGATGCATGAATACCAAATATTGTAACATAATCCTTGTAACATAGTAGGAGATTAGAGTTCTTTAATAAAAGTGTTGATCTGTTGTGTGAAAGGACCAATTTTAGGGCACATGTATATAAGTCACTTGATGATTCTTGTAAAGAACTTTTTGCCATTGTGAGAACTAAAGCTAATTTTCAAATTTGCCTCTTTCCAGCTAGTTATCTTCTTCTCCCAGAGCTTGTGTGTGTGATTCATGCTTGAAATGTGTGTTTAGGATTGTTTTCTACCCCTCCCTTTCATGTTTGAACTCTTGAGAGTTCCATGCTCCACCCTTTTGTCCAAAGCTAGAATCATTCTCATGCAAGCACATTTATCCCACATGCAAGGGAATTCTCCCAAACTCCATATATGCAAGGCCTCCCTTCACTCCACATAAGTCATTCCACTCTAGCTCATTGCCAAGAGTGCACTTCCACTCCTCATGGAGTCACCATGCTCATAGATCATCTCATGTAAATCATTTCCATTTCTATTTTAATTCATTCATCACGTTTTGTTATCTTTTGTTCCCTCCTCCTTTGCATGTGAGTAGAGGAGGAGTAGTCCTTTTTTATTTCAACATGATATCAGAGCATAGGTTAACTATTTCTCTTTTTGAGTTTTGTTTTTGTTATCTTCATCATTAGCATGTTTTTCTTTGTTAATCCCTCCCTCCCTCCCATGTTTTCTTCAATAAGAGTGCTTCTAAGAACTATTCCATTTTTTTTGCTTATCATCTTTATCATTGCCTAATGCTTCATCATTAGTTGATAATCATCATTAGTTGATAAGCTTTGTATAGTTGAGTTTTTTTTTCATTAGAATAAAGTGCTTTTCAGCACTGCTATCTGAAATCAAAGTTCTTATCAGCACTCTTCATGGAGGAGCCAAGATGAACATAGAGCATCTTATAGCATTATATCAAGAACGTGCATCATCAGGTGGAAGCAGAAGTATTCAGAGATAACCTCTCTATGAGCTCAGGCAAGAAAGAAGAACTCTCTCTTGACAGCATTCAATGAAAATCCGAACGCTCGTAGATGGCATAGAAGGCAAGAGATAGTACATCATCTCACGCATTGCTGGCCCAGAAACAGAGTGCTCAACTCAACTGAGATGAAATCTTCAACTATCTATCTACACACAGAGACAAAGAGATGAATGCATTTGTGCAGAGTCGGAAGGACAGAGAGCAGCTGGATGTTTCGTTCTTCACTCCATCATTGCTCCATCTCTACATCATTGCTCTATGCGCCAAATCTCTTCGCTTGAGAGAGAAAGCTGCCACAACCATGGAGCTCACAAAAACTGTCGAGAGAGAGTAAAGCTAAAGCAGAGTCAGTTGTTGTCTCCTTTGCATGAATCGTCGGCTTGTATTATGCCATTGTACACTGTCAGACGCCCAGCAGGGCTGCAACTTTGGCAATTTCCTTTTGAGATAGATCATAGGATTGGTTGTCCCAAGCAGCACAGGGTAGCTTGTCCTCAGCAGTAGATAACGGTGACCCATAAGCTTGATCGCGTTGATTATCTCGAAGGGTCTGGACTCCGAACTCCAATGTTGTACTTGAGGTCTCACGCTCGCAAAGGGCACATTTTTTATCAATGTCTATGTATGTTGTCAAGCCCAGATGAAGATGTTCAGGATTGCAGAGTGATCCCTGTATGCGGAAATATCTTTGCACTGTGTATCCTCATTGAAATGGGGTATTCGATCTCCTCGAAGTACTAGAGCTTATTTCTGCAATCCTCATCTCACTTTCCATGTCTCCAACATGCTACACTAGAAATCGTTTGATTCGCCCATCGTTCAGTCATATGGACCACTTGTGAGCTCGTTCATACCTATAGCAGTAACCCAGTTGTCATTTGATGCAATGTGAGCATGGCTCGTCTTGCGATCGCAAATAGCTTCATGATTCAATGAATTTAGCAATCGATGAATCCAGATGTCCGGCGCATATTTAGGATTTACCAGAGAAGTGGTCGCTGATTCTTGATGACAAGAAGTGTAGAACACATCTTGGGCTACGGGCAGTTTTAACCAGATATACATTACAAGTTATGATGCAAATCTACATACATTGGGAAATTAGGGATCAGTCCTAGAGCGGTAGCTGACACAAGCAATGATGTCAGAGTGTGCAGATCCACATAGAAGGAGCACCACGTGCCTCTTATCTTATGAGCTCTGCAAGCTCTGGATAAAGTTTTTGTTTCAAAGCAGAGATTTTTTTTTCGACTCTTTTATAGAGGGATTTCTATCACTTGTATTATCCTACATTCAACAAAGGTCAAGCTATGTGTAGCACAAAATTTGGGCATAGATCCAGGAAAGTTTTCGTGTGCACTCTATATGTTGAGTAAGAAAAATCATTTTTTTATGATTGTTGTGAAGTTCAAGTACATTATGGCCAATTGTAAAGGGATTAGACACTGCTCTTTAAAAGAGTAAGACCTTCCCTATGGCTTGAACACATGAAACTCAAATCCCATCACAAGGACAAGCTCAACATATTTTCAGACAAGGAGAAACAAAGACCTTCAACAAATCAAAATCCAAGGTGGCAAATGGATCCGAATGCACTACCTACCCCATGATGTAAACCCTACATGTCTAGGGATCCCATATGTCCCTAGATCCCATTAAAAACCACTTGGATCCCAAATGCCCAAGTATATGTCTTGGGATCCCATATGTCCCAAGATCCCAGGGATGCCATATTGAGGTGGCAACCACAAATGTATTTGGGCAAGATATCACACCCAAAGATTGCTCACAAATGGTCCATGCTCTCTTTTTTATAATCTTTTTGGAATTTCTTGTTAATGTGTATAGTAAAACATAGCCTCCTTCTTGTAAACCCTTATCTTTAATGTGTGCATCATAATAGGCTTTTTGATTTGTTTGGCACCATAAATTCCTACTACATCCCTAAATTATGTCTTTTGTAATTGCTTTAGCAACTATACATGATTGGATATCTCATGACCTTTCCATTTATAGATTTCGACTACTCTTAGTATAGGAATAAGAAATCCTATGGCTAAAATAGCATTTTTTTCATACATCATATTGAATGGTATCATTCCTAGAACTATGTTGTACACAAATCCATAATCCCAAAGTGCATGATGCAATTGTTTTTCCCAAGCAAAGTGCTATTTATTCACTAGTTTTGTGAGTAGTGTATAAAGAATTGTTTTAGTACCCTCAGCTTCACCATTTTCTTATTGATGATAGCAAGCTAAGTTTACTAAGGGCTAGGAGGAATGAATTAAGGGGGGAGGAGGGGTAGGGGGGACCAATTGGGGGCCTATGGGGCAGGAAAGATGAATTTTTTAGGGGTATAAGGTATGAATTAATGGTTTTAGTAGGTAGGAAGACGAATTTGGGGATGTGAGGAGTGAGGGGGAAAACAAAGAGAGGGGAATTAAAGGGGTTTTTGATGCCGTTTATTTCTTATGTGTCTCCTTGATGTAGATGAATTCGTCTTCAGCTCCTTTAAGCTCTCAGGAAAATACCCCAAAAAAAGTGTTTAGGAAGATGCAACAAGCAAAAATGCTCCAAGAACCCATGGCAATCATATGATCTTAAGCTAAACTAGAGCCCCCCACATCAAGTATTTGCACTATCATGGTGCAAACTCCTCCTTTATTGGCTTATTTACCAATTTGACTACATAAATGAAATAAGTTGAACTCCGATATATATAATGAGTGAATTTTCCTTTTTTTGGTTTCGATTCAAATAAGTTTTCACCCTCAAAGTATTGACCAAGGGAAAATTCTCACCTTGCAAGTCTTCCAATTGCATTGCTCTTTGCAAAAATATCTTTACCACTTTGTATGGTCTTGACAACTTTGGTGCCAGTATGGTAGCTATTGGCAAAATATGATCCACAAGGTCCAAGGATCCCTTTCATACTTCATTGGCTTTTAGATGCCTATCATGAACTCATTTCCTCTCCTCTTTCTTTACTTGCAATGTCTTCATAACAGTATCCATGAATTCTTCCGATGCTAAGAGTCTTCTAATATGAGGGTTGGTGGTACATTTGGCAAGCCTTGATGCTTGTCCAAATATCAAAGGTTTACTTCACAACTTGGATGTGACTATCCATAAGTCCCATATGAACACCTCTTGTAAAATCCATGAGTTTAACTCAAGATAATTGTAAAACATAGAAAAAGAGAGAATCTCGTGACTTTATGAGTTGTACTTCATACCAATTAAGTGGTTGGAATCAAATCAATTAGAATCCTAAAAGGTAGGATCACTTTTAGGTGGCAGATTCAAAATTCAAATTGAAGACACATCTATAAAAGATCTGATTTTTAGTCGCGGGTAAGAGAAAAAAGAAGAAGGACATATTGAGCTTCAAACTTGTGGGTACAATAAGCCCACACATGTATGATTAAGCCTACATCATCTCCTTTGTATCATACATGGTGGTGCAAGACAATCAACAATTGATGATTTGGACAAAGGATTGAAGTCAAATAATAAAGCAAAGATCAAATTTTGAGGCTTGAAGATAAGTGCATGGTCAAAAGAAGAAAACTTGTAAATACATGTACATTAAGCTTAAAATTAGTTCACCTGTATCTTTGTAAACGTGACACATTTGTACATATATGCCTATATGTACAAGTAGAAAGTTGGGACATGAAAGAGGGATGATTAGTGACAAGCTTTAGAAGTCATGAGAGACTTTAGAAAGTGAGAAGAACTTGATGTATCACTTAGATGTAATTTTTTCCTTCATACAAGAAAGTTGCACCTCGATCTTCTGCTCAGTGCTCCTTCTGTATTTATCTTCTTGATGAATGCTTTTGTACAAGTTTTATTATATATTTATTTGAGTGACCTTTGTACAATTTTTGAGAGTTCAATTGTAATTAGGCTGAGAGAATTTTAAGTAGGAACATTTGTATGTGTAAAGTGAAGAAGTCAAGACAAGAACATGTGCAATCCTGATGGTCAATGTTTTGATCATATCTCCCACACAGTGTAACATTTTGAGCATGTAAGCACTCCTTATTTAAGTTGAAACGTAAGCTACTTGTGGCTAAAAGAATTTGAATTTACGGGGTATAATTTGGGAGAACCATGCATTAGAAGTTGCAGGTATCAAAGTCGACTATACAGAAGTACAGTTTGAGACATAGGTACATTGTTTGGAGGAAATCTCAAGATCTACTGAATCTTTTGGAAAAATCTAACTTCAAGAAGGTGTGCAAACTTTAGAAGATACATTTTATAAAGTTTCATTGAAAAATTTACACATTTCATCATTCAATGAGTGAATTATGTTCAGCAGACGTTTCTTGTAATGACTTTTTTCAGAGTTAGTTCAAAGTTTGATACTTTGGCATTGTTCTTCCAAATTTGATTGCGGTTTTGAGTTTTTCTATAGAGGTGCCCTAACATCAAGGATAACTTGTTCTTTTGGAGATTAACACTCTCCATCAGTGGTATCAGAGCAGGAGTTATTAGAATTGAAGAAACAAGGACCCAGACTGTTGTAGATATAGAGAAATTAATCTTTGAAGATTCAAAAGGTGAAAGTTTGAAGTGAAAGCTAGAGAAGGAGGTCTAAAGTTATCAAGAAGATCAAAAGGAATTACATTCAAAGTAAAGTTACATTTATTATTCACAAAGCTTGAAGAATTTATTGCATAGGTGAAGAAAGGATGGGAGATTCTCTTAAGATAGAGAAATTGGATAGAGAAAATTATCATGCTTGGTCAACGAGGATGGAAGCTCATCTTATGAGCAAAGATCTGATAGGATACATCACAGGTGAAGAAGAGAAACCAGAATTTAGAGATCCTAGTGTTCCAACTCGAGAAGAGCTCTCAGATTTGAAGACATGGATGAAGAACGATGCTTAAGCAAGGAGCATTATCTACATGGGAGTCAATGATTATGTGCTACCTCACATTAGAGGACTTGAAAGTGAAAGTGACATATGGAATGCTTTGGAGGGGCATTTTCAAAACACTACAAAGTCAAGGAAGGCATCTGTATGGGCAGAGTTCACCACATTCAAAAGAAAGCTTCTCAATCTATTTCTGATTATGTAGCAAGGATGAAGGACATTGCAGATGCATTAGGAGCAGTTGATGAAGACATTGAAGAGGACAAATTTGTAAGAAAAATGCTCATCGGTTTGAGAGGATATGAGAAGTGGAAGCCATTCATTCTATCCGATGAGTTGTCACTTGATCATTTCACTCCTCATTTGAATCAATTACTAGGACACATGCTAACCTTTGAGCAGGATGTCAAAGGTGATGTTGATAAAAGTACAGGTCAAGAAATGTATTCAAAGGGCAAGAAGAAGATTAACAAAGGCAAGCAACAATTGAAAGAAGGTGAAGGCACTACTAGTCAAGCTAACTTCCTAAGAGGAAGAGGAGGTGGTAAAGGAAGAGGAAGAGGTAGAAGTAATAAAGATGGTGTCAAAGCTTGCTGGATTTGTGGTAAGACTAATCACTTATCTCATGAATGTTGGCATAATAATTAGAATGGTGGAGGATATAATCAAAACTTTAATTCAAGAGAAAGAGGTGGTAGAAATCATAGAGGTAATTTCAGAGGTAGAGGTAGTAGAGGTTACTTTGGAAGAAATGCAAGTAGAGGCTTTCAAAGTTAATCATACAATAATACCTACTACAACTATGCTTCAGATCAGAAGGAGGATTCAACCTTAATTATGAATGCAACTTGTGAAAGGCAAAGTGAAGATCAAAGAGTCTTCTACATTGGCTCAAGGTGTAACAATCACTTGAGTGACAACATAGCTTTGATTACTGATTTGGAGAATAAGGTGAGTAATCATGTAGTTCAAACAAGTGATAACACAAAACACAATGTGAAGTCCATTGGATCAGTAAAGGCCAAGGATGGAAGCACTCTTCTGAGTAAGGTTTTGTATGTTCCTACAAGTCCAAAGAATCTGATAAGTGTAGGGCAAATTGTAGAGAAAGGATATGAAGTAATGATGGAGTGTTTGTGGAAGACCCTAGCAATGGGTATATACAAATTGTTTCAAGAAAGAAAGAAGGAAGGCTATTCACATTGAAGATTCAAGGCAATGTTGGTCATGCCTTGTTCACTTATGGAGGACAAAAGATCTCAAAGTTAGATCTTTGGCATAAAAGGCTTGGAAATTTCAATGAAAGAGGTATTAAGGATATGATTAGCAATGGTTAAGTGCTTGGATTGCCTAATGTTGCAGGTCAACATATGACATATAGATGTGAAGCATGCTCAATTAGGTAAGGCTCGTAGCAATCATATAATAAGCATGGCTTCATGTATTCAAAGAAGCTTGAATTGGTGCATACAGATGTGTGGGGACCATCAAAGGACTTTAGCATTAATGGTTCAAGATATTATGTGATTTATGTTGATCATGCTACCAGATGGATCACCATATATGTGATCAAAGATAAATGAGAGGTGTTCAATACATTTAAACATTATCATGTGTATGCACAGAGAATCACATGGGAAAAATTGAAGAGACTAAGGTCAGATGGAGGGGGAGAGTATTTCTCTAATTAGTTCAGTGATTACTTGTGGAATGCAGGTATCAAAAGGGGATTTATTTGTAGTTACTCTCCTCAAAAAAATGGTGTAGCAAAAAGGAGAAATAGAACTCTTGTTGAGTTTGCAAGGTCAATGATGAAGGAGAAAAATTGCCCTAATTATTTGTGGGTTGAGGCTGTAAATACAACCACATACTTGGTTAATAGGTTACCATGTAAATCTTTGCAGGGTATTGACACCATATGAAACTTGGTGGGGTAAGGGACCTACCTTAGATCATTGCAAAGTTTTTGGATGTTTGGCTTATGCATATGTGCCATCTCAGTTGAGGCATAAATTGGAACCTAAAGCTGAAAAGTATGTGTTCATTGATTATGATGATAAGCAGATGTGTTATAGGTTGTGGAGTCCATCCATAAAGCAGTTCCTTGTGTCAAAGGATGTTACATTTGATGAGCAAGGTACTTGGTATGCAGGTACAATTAACATTAATGTAGGTGATGAAGAAACATTGAATCAGAAGAAAGATAAATCAAAGGTTCAAAGAAGAGAACAATGAAGCAATAGCTGAAGTTGAAGAAATGCCAAGGTTTGATCGAGAATGTGATGAACCAAAAAATTCAAGAAGTGGAGAACTGAGAAGATCATCAAGGCACAAATGGCAACCTACAAGGCATAGCTATGATAATTCATATTTGACCACTAAAGATTATGCTTATATGGTGAAAATAGAAGAAGACCCTTCTACATATGAAGAGGTAAAAGGTAGGAAAATTGGGAGAAAGGACAAAGAGATATGTAGATGGAAGTGTGTCTAGATACAAAGCTAGACTTGTTGTGAAAGGGTATGCTCAGACATATGGTATAGATTATGATGAGACTTATAGTCATGTGGCAAAGATGACAACCATAAGGACTCTCATAGCTATTGCTGCATGTTAAGGTTGGAAGATAGGTCAATTAGATGAATGATTTTCTAAATGGTTACATTTCATATGATGTTTTCATGGAGCAACCAAAAGGTTTCAAGGATAAAAGGTATCCGGAGTATATATGTAAGCTCAAGAGAGCTTTGTATGTTTTGAAGTAGGCCCCATGGGCATGGAATTATAGACTTGTGTAGTTCTTGAAGGAGCTTGGTTTCCAAGTGTCTAAGGCACATAGTAGCTTGCTTGTTAAAGCAAGTAATGATGGGTTCATTTACATGTGCATATGTTGATGACATAATTCTTACAGGTACAATGAGAAGGGCATACAAAGTCTAAGAAGCAAATGGAGAAAGAGTTCAAGATTAGTGACTTGGGAGATTTGTCATATTTCTTGGGCATGGAGATTTCATATACTCAACATGGAGTATATGTGACTCAAGAAAGGTATTTGACGAACTTGCTAATCAAGTTTAAAATGGAAGATTGCAGAGTAACACCTAGTCCAATCAAGGTGAATCATAAATTGAGTAGATATGGAGGAGAAGAATTCAAGGACATGAAGCTATATGAAAGTCTAGTTGGTAGTTTAATATATGCTACATTAACTAGGCCTAATTTGTCATATGGAGTTGGAGTGTTGTCTCAATTTATGCATTGTCCTAGGAAAGAACATTGGATTCCACGACAAAGGGTGCTAAGATACATTAAGGGTACACTCAAAGAAGGTTTGTATTATGGGTTCACATCAGATACAAACATCAGGATATATAGTGATACAGATTGGGCAGGTAATCCTGATGATAGGAGATCAACCTATTGATATCTATGTTATGTGGGAGATAAATTAATTTCTTGGTGTTCTAAGAAGCAACATACAGTTGCTTTGTCATCCACAAAAGAAGAGTATAAAGGTATGGTTGATGCTGCAAAAGACGTTATATGGTTGAAGACTCTCATGAAGAGTTTTGATATCATTTAGAGTACACCCATTATTCGTGGACATAATGAGTTCATTGTATCTAGCTGCTAAACCTGTATTTCATGCCAAGACTAAACATATTGAGATTCAATATCATTTCTTAAGAGAGAAGGTGATTGATAAAGAAATTGAAGTCATACATACTTCAACAAAAGATCAGATTGCAGACATGTTAACCAAAGCTTTTGCTCAATGCTCCTTCTGTGTTTATCTTCTTGATGAATGCTTTTGTAAAAGTTTAGTTATATAGTTGAATGACCTCTATACAATTTTTGAGAGTATAACTGTAATCAAGCTGAGAGAATTTATAGGAGCATTTGTATGTGTAAAGTGAAGAAGTGAAGACAAGAACAGGTGCAATCCTAGTGGTCAATGTTTTGATCATATCTCCCTCCACAGTGTAAAGTTTTGAGCATGTAAGCACTCATTCCTTAAGTTGAAAGGTAAGCTACTTTTGGCTAAAACCATTTGAATGAAGGGCATCTATTTTGGGAGAACCATGCATTAAAATTTGCAGGTGTCAAAGTCGACTATACAAAAGTACAAATTCAGACATAGGCACATTGTTTGGAGCAAATCTCAAGATTTACTGCATATTTTGGAAAGATTTACCTTGGAAAAGGTCCGCAAACTTTAAGATATACTATGTATAAATGTTCATTGAAAACTTTACACATTTGATTATTCAATGAGTGAATTATGTTCAGCAGACTTTTTTGTGTAATGACTTTCTTCACACTTAGTTCAAAGTTTTATAATTAGGCATTGGTCTTCCAAAATTGGTTGAGGTTTTGAGTTGTTCTTGATATAGAGGTGCTCTAACATCAAGGATAACTTGTTCTTTTGGAGATTAACACTCTCCATCAATACATTCATAATATTATACATTTGATTCAGTTTATGCAAGTCATTTGGTATCTACTATTGTCCATTGCTTGTGAGACAAGTGATCAATGGAATCAAGGCAGATGATAAATGTGAAGCCTTCACCACAGTAATGAATCTATCCATGGACATGTAGGTACCTGACTTCAATACTCTTATGGGACAACTGATCACTCATGAAGCCAAGCTTGTGAAGAACAATGACAACTCAAAAGGTAATCAATTCTATACCTTATACACTGATAAGAACAAGAGTAAGGATAGTAATGGTAAAGGCAAGAAATTTGATGATGAAGCTAGTACCTCCCAAGCCAACTTTGCAAGAAGAGGTAGAGATACAAGAGGAAGAGATAGAGGAGGTAGACAAGGCAGGGGGAGATTCCAAAGCACCTCTTCATGTGCCATATGTGGATTGACTAACCATACAACTGAGAATTGTGTCAAGAACCCTAGAAATGAGAGAGGAAGAGGCCTCAATAGAGGAAGATATGGAAGAGGAAGATCAAACAATGTCAACAACTACAACAACTATAATAACCAAGGAGGCTATAGAGGAAGAAGAGACTACAACAATTACACTGAAGAGTAGTCACAAGAGGACTCACTTTTATTGATGAACATGACCATGAGGCAAGGTAAAGCTGATGAGCATGTATTTTATATAGATTCTGTTCAAATCATGTAGGAGGAAATGTGGCATTATTATCTAACTTGGAGGATCAAAGGAGCAAGCATGAGCTACAGACACTAGATTACACAAGGCACTCAGTTGAAAAGATTGGAAATGTGAAGACTCGAGATGGAAATATGAATCTACTCAGCAAGGTATTGTATGTACCTACCATAACCAAGAACTTGATAAGTGTTGGACAAATTGTAGAAAAAGGATTGCATGTAAGGTTCACAAGAAATGGAGCATTTGTTGAAGATCCTTAACAAAGGTCCAAGAGGATTGCAAAAGGAGAAAAGACAAGTAGACTCTTTACATTTGAGTTACAGGATACCAGAAATATAACACTTTTCAATTATGGAGGAAAAACTTTATCAAAATTAGAAATGTGGCACAAAAGATTAGCTCACATAGGAGAAAGGAGTTTGAAGCAAATATGCAGGGATCAGGGTGTGCTTGGGTTGCCAAACATATCCAAACAACACATGATACATAAGTGCAGTGCATGTCAATTTGCCAAGTCTCATAAATAACCCTTTATGAAGAAAGGTTACATCCATGGTGATCTATTGGAGTTAGTCCACACTGATGTTTGGGGACCTAGCAAAGACCCTTCAATTTTAGGATTCCAGGTACTACATATCATTTATTGATGATTGTAGCAAATGTACTATACTTTATTTTATGACGCACAAGGATGAAGTGTTCAATTGTTTCAAAAACTATCTTGCTCTTGTAAAAAACCCAAATAGGGAAAACCTTGAAAAGGCTAAGGTCAAATGGAGGGGGAGAATACTTCTCCCATGAGTTTGATGCATATCTCCAAGATAGAGGCATCAAAAGAGGGATCACTACCAGGTATACTCCATAACAAAATGGAGTAGCAAAAAGAAGGAATAGGACCATTGTGGAAGCAGCAAGGTCCATGATTAATGAGAAAAAAATACCCAACTATCTATGGATAGAGCCTATGTCTACAACCACTTATCTCATCAACAGACTCCCATCTAAAGCATTGGATGGCATGACACCATATGAATCTTGGAATGGAATGAGACCTAGCCTAGATCATTGTAGAATATTTGGGTGCATAGCTTGTGCACATGTTCCATCACAAATCAGAGGTAAAATGGATCCTAAGGCATAGAAATGTGTGCTTATAGGATATAATCTAAATCAAAAAGGGTACAGGTTGTATAATCCAAGTACTAAAGGCGTTATTGTTAGTAGAGATGTTGTTTTTTATGAAAAAAATCCAAGAGAATCAAACTTGGGACCTAGTTCCCAAGAAACAATCCATGAAGATCATTGGATCTAGGTGGATTTATAAGGTAAGAAGGAATTAGGATGGTTCAATAAATAGGTACAAAGCAAGGCTTGTAGCTGAAGGGTTTGCTCAGACCGAAGGGACTAATTATGAGGAGACCTTCTCTCCTGTGGCAAAGATGCCAACATTCAAAGTTCTCATGAGTATAGTTGCTTCAAGGAATTGGAACATTTATTAGTTGGACGTAAAAAATGCATTCTTAAATGGTTGGATTTTAGAGGAGGTGTACATGGCACAACCTCCTGGATTTGTTGATAAATCACATCCTGAATATGTGTGCAAACTCAGGAAAGCTCTCTATGGTCTCAAGCAAGCTCCTAGAGCTTGGAACCATAGACTTGTTACATTCTTGCAGGACAAAGGATTCAAATTGAGCAAGGATGTGTGGGATTTGAACTCAAGACCTACCAGCTAGGAGTATGATGGGCTAACCACTTGCCCCAAAAGCCATGGTTGAGGATTACTTCCTAATCCTCCCTCTTAGGGTGTGGTCCAACCATCTCCTACCGGTCATATCTTGATTCTAACACTCTCTTCCCCTTCTAGAGATCATTGTCCTCAATGATCAATCTTTGCTCTCCCCTTGGATTGATGTCCTCACCCTCGCACAGTGTCTTGAACCATCTTGTCCTCAACTTGGTCTCTTGAGCCTTGCCTTTCCGCTTCTTGGCCACTTTGCCTACAGACTTGCCTTGCTCTCAACCTTGGTGTCTTGAGCCTTGCCTTTCCGCTTCTTGGCCACTTTCCTACGGACTTGCCTTGCTCTCAACCTTGGTATCTTGAACCTTGCCTTTCCGCTTCTTGGTAACTAGCCTACGGACTTGCATTGCTCTCAACCTCGGTCTCTTGAACCTGTTTCTCACCCATGCTAAGTATCTTGGGACCCCAATCTAGTGTGTCCATTAGAATGCTCATTCCGAGAGCTTTCCAACGGTATATTACATGTCGAAATCCGACCTACGGATTGGGAAATACATTCAAATCTTTGTTAAGCTTATCTTTGAAATCGACATGCGCTCCTTCCATCCACTTTGCCCAAGTCTACTTCCTTAGCTCTGATACCAATTGTGAGAAGTCGAGAATGACATGCCTGGGACTCACCTCCTAACTTATTTATAGCCCTTTCCTAGTCACCATCTAGAGTTCTCTCTAAGGTTCCACTACTCATCTGGCCATCATGAGTAGGTACCTTGTATGAACTCTCTAGCTTTTGGCCTTGGGTATCCCCCGAGCAAGGAACTTCTCGTTCCTCCAAGCATGTACATCCAAATGTGAGAAGTCGAGAATGACATGCCTGGCACTCACCTCCCAGCCTATTTATAGCCCTTGCCAAATCACCATCTAGAGTTCTCTCTAAGGTTCCGCTACTCATCTGGCCATCATGAGTAGGTACCTCGTATGAACTCTCTGGCTTTTGGCCTTGGCTATCCCCCGAGCAAGGAACTTCTCGTTCCTCCAAGCATGTACATCTCTGGAATATAACACTCTCTCCCCCTTCTAAAGATCATTGTCCTCAATGATATAGAAGGAGCTATAAACCTAGGAATCGAAATTGTGATTCCAAATAATAAGAGTAGAGTCTGCTAGGTCTCTGAAATACTAGATGCTCAAAAAGTAGACAACTAATCTTTGTGCTTTATATCTAGCATTTCCACCAACAAATAGTAGTCCTTGCCTTGGATATACTGTAGGAATCCCTGTGAGGCCCAATGAGTTCATATGTGCACAACATAAGTACTCGGAATATCCTCGGACTCCCTATGCCTAGACCTTGACCACTAACTTGTGATGGCTTGTTGTCACCTGTAGAGACCTCGGCAGCTTGCCCTTGTCTCCCTGAGATACCCACTCAGAGCTTTTCATAAGCTATAATCATGAAAAATCACTTACTCTACCAGAGTAATGAAAACAAAAATACTATGCTTATTCAAAACAATGTGACTATGTTCAACTCTCTGTGGAAGAAAATACTAAAGATAAATGGAAATCTTTTCCAAATCTCTAAGATCAAGTAAATCTTCTTGATTTACTATCCCTACACTCCAGGAAATCTACTTGATTTACCTACTATGATGAGAATGAAACTCAAGAAAGTCTCAGCATGATCCAAACTATGAATCCAAGATGACAATCTATCAACGATCCAGACTATGGAATATCAATATGTCAATGATCTAAACTATGGACCAAGATCTCAATCTGTCACATCCAAACTATGGACTAAGATCTCAATCATTCACATCCAAACTATGGATCCAAATGTCAATCTATCATATATAATAATCCCAACTATGGACCAAAATATATCTCATATAAAGTAAATCCCAATCCACTCTCTAGAACTAAGTCCACCGTGCCAAGTGAAGGCGTGCTAAAAAAATATAGCAACTAGTGGAACTACCACCGTCTTCTCAATAATAACATTCAAGACATTCCAACTGGATGAAACTTGCTTTATCTTTTACCACCATCTGATCATCACTATGATCAAATCATTCCCAACTAGGAATGAGGTGTATCTGGTAAACTAGTGTAATAATCTGGCACTCCCAGATATAATGAGAACCATAATATGAGTCCACTAAATACCCGAAAAAGGGTAAGTAAATGTGTGCACCCTCATAGCCGACTAGGCTAAGCATCTAGCTCACCTCATACACACTATGTATGAACCATGGCCTATTCTCAGGAATATCAAATAAAGTAGTACATACTCTATATATAATCTCTGAGACTTCTCTCCCATACCATCTGTCCTACACCTAGGTAGAATACAAAGTTTGATGTCCCATACCACCAAACTTTATACCCCACATAGATGCGTGTATGAGATTAAAGTCGAACACTTCTCTCAAAAAAAACTACAAGAATAGATCGGTGAGTACTCACAACCATAAATAATAATAATGAAATCATGAAGTGTTCCTGAAGTGTTTCCTTCCCTCGATGGAAAGAACAGAGTCATTCCTATCTGTAACATCAACTCATCTTGAGTTGAGAACTAAGAAATTATTTAATAAATCAACTCAATTAGAGTTGTGAAGGATGCGGCCAGCATCAAATATCAACTCATGCAATTTGAATCGAATATTAAATCACAATAAATTTAAATTTATACAACTTGTATGAATCCAATTATATGAAATGAGAACAACTAGCAAAGTTCTCATGTTCCATGCTCTCATGCCACTATATATATTTCTGAAAATTTTGACAGAGTCTCCTCTCTCCTACTGAGAATGTTCACCATAAACCAATGATCAAAAAACAATTATGTAGGTCATAGCTAACCCATGGTGATCACACTATATCAAAAAAAATATCATAAAAATCTGTGGAATTTTTTTTTCCTTTCAACAATGTCTCCTGCATAGACAATTTCCAAAAGCAACAGATTAATGCGTACTTTTAACTAACTTTTACTCATGAAAAATGTATGAAATTTTCCAACCTTATGTAGATTTTTGCAAGCTTTCATTAGGCACAAAAATCACTTGATTTTGATATTTTCTCAGAGTTTTATAACCATTTTACTGGAAGGGTCGAACACTTGACGACCAACTGTGAAAATGTATAGGGTCATCTTCTTGAAGCCCTTAGACTGATCAAAAAAAATCCAAATTTCATTTTCTTTGTGCCCAAATCTATGTCCACTTATCTAGGTTGGTCTCATAAAATTTCAACTCAATATAAAATCAAATACGCATTGAAAAGTATAATTCTATTTCTATTACACTTGCGCTTAGGTGAGCCTAGAAACAATGCTGCTCCACATTTAAAATATCTTCTAACTATGAAGATAAATTCCAAAATCCTTGAATTTTGGGTATATCATAGGGTCTATACTGGAGTAGCTTCTCCAAGAAAAGGTTTTGAAATTGGAGTTTCCAATATGAAAATATCATATGCTCATCAGAGACATGTACCACTCTTTGGAAAATCCTTGCAAAAGATTGATTTGAGAAGAATAGATCATTTGACCTACCAAAGGATGTCCAATTTCTTCCAAATTTTAAAATCAAATATTTGCTACTATTTACCATTATTTATATAAGTTTCATAGTATTTGGACATTTTTATCTTGCACAATGACTAAAATACTAAGCCTCTATACTTGTAAAATTTTAGAACTTTGTAGAGGCTCACGTTTACTCTTTTCTTTATATCTCTTAAATAGAGAAAGATTTCATCTTGAAATTTTATAAACACCATCTGGAGCTATGTAGCTAATGTTAGAAACACAAGCCATTCAATTTGAGTGAATCAAGCACCTCTAGGTGACATGGCGTATGGTCATTTCATAAATTCAAGAGTTTGCACTTGATGTGCAAAGATTATTTGACCTATCAAATGATGTTAAAAAATAATGAAACTTGGTATGCACAAAGTGCATTTATCAAGATTTCATTTGCAACAAAAATCATTCCAATTGAATCTACCAATTAAGAGAAATGCCCTTTGTAACCAGCCTATGTCACTTGTTTAAGGCCTCTACCTCTACTAGCAGCACTTTTAGTATAGAGGTTATTTGACCTATCTAAAAGTCTCCAAATTACTTGCAAATTTGTCAGCTTAAAGAAATGCCAAAGAGCTACGTTACCTCCAAATTTAAATACATTTGGACATTCCCTCAAAGAGTAGCATCCAAATCTCTATGAGGATGCTACCTCACTAACTATTTGCTCAATAATTGTTTTTAACTTAAAAATGACTAGACATGTTAATCCTTATGATTAAACATACTCATTCATTTTCTTGGATGGATTATGACACGGAGACATATACATGCCTATAATGATCATCTAGATCAATGCAAACCAAATAATCATCCAAATCTTCTCGTGGAAAAATCAACTCTTTACATAGTATCCACCTTTCCGTGAAAGTGAATATCTATGCACATCATTCTATTCATTGTGCTTCTTGCACATTCATTAATCTCATCACAAACAATCACATACAAGCACTTAATACTTGTATTGATGATCATAACCATCGCACTCTTGTGCGGACTCGAGATAAGCGTCTATATCAAGTACATAGACTCGCATGAAAAACAATTCATATGTTCATGCATTACTAGATGAAAACGCATCTTAGTTTACTTGATGCATATACCTTGTCATTTAAAGGAAAAATTAGCCCACACATGATACTTGTATCACATATCTCATGCTCACCCTAACTCATCGTGGTGACACATAAAAGTGATCTTCTAGAGACAAAACATGCATCATGTACTTCAACTTTCTAGCAATCATATCGTCTATGTATGCATGCATCCACTCATGCATCTTCTTCTCTAGTTCAATCAATTTATATGATTTTATCTATGCACACATAAGATTGCCTCTCTCACACAACACAACATCACTCTAGTTCTCACATGGCATATAACGCCATGTGGTTACCAAATTTCTGGTAGCATTTCGTCAGGAAAATGAAGCCTGAAAAAAAATAATAATAATCATTACAATGATAGGAATCATCCTAGTGGTTGGCAAACCACTCTCTTTACTCCAGAAACCTGCAAATAAGAAACTTTTCAAAAATGTGTTGTTGGGCACTACACGCCCTCATTACAATGTGTTTTTCTGCCTTCAATACCTGCCAGAGATTCTAAAACACACAAACAAGATCTGTGCATGCTTTTATGAATCAACATAAGTTAGTGTAACTTCATGTGCATAGATAACTTCCTATAAAAACTAACTTTCATGCACATTCCCATGTTATTTTCATAACATCAGAAGAAAATACAATGCAAAATTACAAACTTTGATATGAAAAGTGTTCAAATGAATATATTTGAAAGCCAAAATTTAATGCAAATGTATGAAAAACAATTCTTTCCTATCCAAATTGGTTCAAAATATTATTAAAAATTCCTACTTATCATAATTGCACACTCAATTCACTCAAAAAGCGTTTCTTACCAATCAACAGCCATCTAAAAGCTTGTGCAGAGATGGCTTGTCAAAATATATCATGTGACTAGTCTAAAGAAAGGGCTTGAAGTGTAGAAACTATACCAATTTGAATTTCTTAATTTGGAGCTTCCACTAGGAAGTTATGGCCAAAACAATGAAGCTAGGTGAGTAGCCAGCATACCTCTTGAAATGATATGCAGAGAATTAAATGCTCTCTACAGGTGGTTTATAATACTCCAATAATAGCTTCCAGCCACTCATTGGACAGCCCTTGAAGTCAGCTTCCTATATCAAGTGAAATCATCCAATTTGGACTTCAGATGAGAGAGTTATGACCATTTTAGTAAAGGTAGGTATGCAAAACTTGCTCTTTCTCCTCTCTCTCTTTCTACTTTTTTTCTTTATCTCTCTAATATTCACTTTCATATTCTCTCTTCCTCTTGGTTCATTTATTTTTTTGCTCCTTCACTTTCGTTTTCTCTTTCTTTAATCCTTTCTCTTTTTGTTTTTCTCATGAATCTCTCTTTTTTCTTCCTTCTTTTCTTCTTTTCTTCCTTCTTTTCTTCTTTTCTTCTCTCTGTATTTCTTTCTCTCTACCTCTCTCTTTCTTTGTCTTCATTCTCTTCTTCTCTCTCTATCTATTTCTCTCTTGAATTCTCTTTTTCCGCCCCTCGATCAGAACGAAGGGTGCCCATTTTACATGCTGACAGATTTTCAGCCAAAGCCAAAAACTGTTTGAAGCACATGAACACTTTGGACTTTGCCTTCAATGGATATACCCATGCATGCCTGGAAAAATCATCGATGAAAGTCATGAAGTAAAGATAGTTCCCAAAAGAAGGTGTCTGCATAGGACCACAAACATCACTATGTACAAGCTACAATTTCTGAGTAGCCCGAACTGAACCATCTTTTGGAAAGGACGAACGCTGGATTTTTCCCAAAATAGCCTTCGTAAACATGTTTTCTGGTGCCTCAAGTTTGAAGAGGACACCATTTCAGATTTTTGCAAGCGTAGCAAACTAGCAAAATTCAGATGACCAAAGCGTGCATGCCAAAGCTTTGCATCTGACATAGCCTAAGAATCATTTACTGCACATGCCAAATCATTTACAGATCTTTCATAGTCTGCACAAGATTAGTAGACTCTGTTTTTGGTGTAGAGGCCTCTACAACAACCATTCTAGCCTCTTTCTTCTTTGCCTCTTTAGTAGCCAATTTTGGACAGTTCTTTATGATATGATCATTCCCTTTACAGTACTTACAAAACAATTTCTGCTTTTCGGATTTCTTCTCATCTTTATCTTCCTTCTTCGAATATGAAGAATTAGCAGATTTCTACTTACTAGTTGAAGAGCTTCATTTTCCTTTGCCCTTTTGACTAGCCAAGAAAGCTTGATCTGCAACTCGCATAATGGACTTGTTCTCCCTGGACTGATCTTCCTGCAACAGAATAGAGACTAGCTCCTCAAATGATAAGGCATTTGGATTGCCTTTCATCATCAACCGAAGAGTAGAAGCAAAACTCTGATATGAATCAGGAAGACCATTCAGAACGGTCTACACAAGTGAGCTATCTGGTATAACCTCATCAGCAGTAATCAACTTTTCCTTCAAGTCTTTGATCTTCATTAGGAAATTGTCCATAGAATCACCTTCATTCATGTGCTCACTCTCCAATTGTTTTCGGAGGTAAGCAACATGAGCCTCATTCCTAGCTTGGTACAATGTGGTAAGTGTATCCCAAGCATCCTTCGCTGTTCTGCAAGAGCGAATGTGAGGAATAATGGCACGTTTGACAGAAAAAGCTATCAATGCATGTGCTTGGGCATCTTGGCCATCCCAGCGAATCTGCTCTGTAATAGGTGCAGCAGAAACTGTAGCATGAATAGGAATATGCAGAATATCATCATCTTTGACACCTTCTACATCAGCTTCAGTACATGTAGTTGTAACAGTTGTAGATGTGATAGGACGTTTTTCGACACCCTGCACAATGTTCCACAATCCTTTTGCAACCAACACATGTTACATCATATAAGCCCATAATGAGTAGTTGGTACCATCCAACATATCCTCAACAGCCAACATATAGAATACATCACTGCTTTCCGCCATGGCCAGTGACTAAAATACCTTGATGTAAAAAATTGATTGTATCTCAAAAAGTTGAACAGAACTGCCCAGACAAATTCTGCTAAACCTGTAGTAGACTTTGAGACGTGTGTACTGGCGAATAGAAACTGGTATATACCTTTGGTACAAAAAGACAAAATAGCTTGCACAAGCGCTATGATAGTACGTTCAGAGGCCGAAACAAGCTCAGATTGCGATTTCGACACCACACAACAAAGTTGTTTTGATCGCAAAAACACAATGAGTATGCTCACCAAAATTCGTGCAATTCTGAGACTCCAACCAGAGGAGTGTTGATGATGCCCTAGATGAAGCGACGACCTGCTCTGATACCAATTGTTGGAGTTAGACATCTGTGGAAGCATGCGAACAGCACAAGGAAGAAGAAGAAGCTTGGAGCACAACACACAATATTGAATGTATTACTAGAGAATGTACAAAGATAAGTAGCCCATTAGGGCAATAGGTGTATATACAAGGCAGGGGAAAAAAACCTCCTAAAGAGGGAAAAAAGTGCCCCGGCAGTCCTAGCGTGTTCACACACATCACTACCTAAATATATCAACAATTTAAGTGTAAATCTTTTCACTGATGTAGATTGGGTGGGATCAAAAGATGATAGGAGAAGTACATCTCAATATCTATCTTTTGGAGGTATAAAGATCATTTCTTGGTCTTCCAAGAAACAACCTATTGTAGAACTCTCTTTAATTGAAGCTGAATACAGAGGATTGGCAAATGCAACTTAGGAAGCAATGTGGATCAAGACTCTATATACAGATTGAGGGTTAGATGTTGGCACTTCATATATATTTGGAGACAATATGAGTTCATTGCATTTAGTTGCTAATCTTATCTTTAAAATGCTAGGACTAAGCATATAGAATTCCATTATCACTTTGTAAGAGAAAAATTTGCAAGCAAAGAGATACAACTGTCTTGTGTGGCTACACAGATGCAATGTGCAGACATAATGACCAAATCACTTGATGGAAGCAAACTCAACAGGTTGAAATCAATGATTGGGTTATAGGAGATACCTATGGAATGGAGACTCAAGCGCCTTAGGCTTGAGGGGGAGCTTCTGGTAGATTCGGCAAGCCTTGATGCTTGTCCAAACATCAAAGGTTTACTTCACAACTTGGATGTGACTATCCATAAGTCCTATATAAACACCTCTTGTAAAATCCATGAGTCTAACTCAAGATACTTGTAAAAGAGAGTAATAGAGAGAATCTTCTAACTTTATGAGTTGTACTTCATACCAACTAAGTCGTCGGAATCAAATCAATTAGAATCCTAAAAGTTAGGATCACTTTGAGGGGCAGATTCAAAATACAAATTGAAGACACATCTATAAAAGAGCTAATTTTTAGTTGCGGGTAAGAGAAAAAAAAAAAAGGAAATATTGAGCTTCAAGCTTGTGGGTACAATAAGTCCACACATGTATGAGTAAGCCTAAATCATCTCCTTTGTATCATATATTCATAATATTATACATTTGATTCAGTTTATGCAAGTCATTTGTTATCTATTGTTGTCTGCTGCTAAGTGCTCATTTCAATGAATTTGTTTTGAGGAGTTCTGTATGAATACTTACCCAATAAATGTGATTCGACTTGGGATACATAGCTTAGACCCTCTAGTTGTCAGGTATCGATTTTCATATCATTTGATTTAGAACTGTGTGAGATAAGTTCTCTGCAAGTCATCTATGTCTACTCACTATCATCTTCCTTAAAAGTCAGGATTACACCCCTAACTTTGTAATGTGATTTCTCATCATATGTGCATCCTAAATTAGTGAAATAAATTTCTATAGAAATTTCAGGACTCTAATTAGCTATGTCTAGAAGTTCTCAGCTCAATTGCAATCAATGAGTGAGCATTGAGTGAATTATTGAGCAGAACCAATTCCCAAAATAGCAAGTTTTTGGAAGTCTTCAATCTTGGAAGTAGTCTGTTTTGACATAACTATTTGAGGATGATGTTCCAAGGTATAGTATGAATCCAAATGTATATTTGGGAAGTTAAAAGAGTCCATAAGGTAATCTGAAGCTACATTGGCAAGTGTAGAGCAGGATTTGTGCAGCACCACCTCATTTCTGAATTGTATCCAACCATCTCCTGACAAGGGTCAAGTCCAATAGTTTTGGTTCCGATTTCTTCCCAATGATGAATTTGAAAGGGGAAAATTCCTCCTCACCATAGACCAAGGGGAATGATCTTTCTCTAGTGGTGCCTCTTCTCATCGTATGAAAGCCCATATTGCACTAATAAGTGCCTACAGCCAAGAATTGTAATGGTCAAAAGCCAATTTGCAAAATAGTCCGATCAAGATCATATTGGAACTTTGTGTCTGACCATTTTCTCTCAGGTAATAGGAACACAAATTATGGCAAAAAATCTTGAACCAATCAAAAAATAAATTACAGCAATTGATTTACAAAATGTGTGCCCCAATCACTAATAACTTCTAGTGAACAATTGAATCCTAAAAATATGTGATCGTACATAAATTTGGCCATGTTGAAAATCAAGTTCCAATCATGCAAAAGGACTCAACCACGTGTTTTGCAAGTGGAACAATCAAAAAGGAGGACCCAAAGTTGTGGAATGAAGTTAGAAGGGCCATCAAACTCAATCAAATTCAAATCTCATCGATCACCCACCTGAAAATGCACCTACACTGATTGGTGGGTGGTTAGTTAGATTGTAGGAAAATTAGAACTCTATATAAACATTATCCCACCTTTTTTTCTTGCATTGTATGCATAGTGAATTCATAAACTCTAGCAACCAGCCCCCTTGCTTAGTTACCTCATTTTCTCATGATTTTGCTCCTCTCTATCTAGAGGTGTAGTTAGGCTTTTCTAAATATGATTGTACTAGATTGTAGAGCATTGTTTGCTCTCTCATTGTACTCAGTTTCATTCATTTTAAGATTTATTTGGTCTCTCATATAGTTCCCTAAAGTTTTTGAGAAGTTTCAAGTTCTTTGATAGAGTGAATTGTGAGAAATTGCCAACTTTGTGAAGGTATATTTCTGCACATAGGCAGAGAGTGTTGCAAATAGGTAGTCTGTTTTGTAGAGGATCGTTCTCCCAAATGACCTTAAGGATTTTTGGGTAGCTCTTATAGTTTATTCTAACTATGCAAAGATTCGTTTTAAGTCTCTATACATGTGCACAGACAACTTCATAATTAGTGAGCATATATCACTATTTGTGGACGCAATGGAGGGTAGCAATATTCCATTGTTGCATTGGGGTCTTAGAATCATCCTCCATCAGGCCACTATTCTAGCACTACAATCATAAGTAGGCTTAGCTTCTAGCCACTTAGTGAAATCATCATATGTCCATCAAAATATACTTTTTACCATCAGGTTGTCCAATTCAACTCATGGGTCCAATGAAATCAAGACCCCACTGTTCGAAAGGTCACCACCTAGTGGAAATGACTAATGCTTGAAAAGTTAGGCCAATTGTACTAGTAGAATCGAATGAGTGAGCTTGCAAGAAACAAGTATGCCATCACTCTTGGTAGATGAATCTAGTAAAGCTCACTAAAGTATCCTTGACATATACTGACTTAACCACTATACATGTCAGATAAATGAAAAAGTGATATGTATCATCCTTAATCATCGCATGTTGAGCTTGATATCTCAACACTCCCCCCCAAGCTAACGTCATGTCCTCTAATCCAAGCATCCTCTATAACTTCTTGATCTTCTCTGTTCCAAGTGCTTTAGTGAAAATGTAAGCAACCTGCTCATATATCCTCACATAAACAAGATCAATATGACCTCCTAATACCTTCTCTCTGATGAAGGGATAATGTACCGTGATATGCTTTGTTCTCGCATGAAAAACAGGATTTCGTGCTAATTGAATGCTAGTAAGATTATCAATAGATGATGATCAAACTTTGCACTTCCACACCTAAATCTATAAGTAGCATCTCTAACCATGATGCTTAACATGGTGCCATTGAAGCACCTCTATACTCAGTCTCTATACTCAACAAAGCAATAGTGGGTTGCTTCTTGTGATCTTCTATTTAGAATACTACCAACCCAATCTACATCGGTGTATCCATGAACCTACAAATCTACATGAGCCTCATAATCAATGCATAATCCAAATTAGCACTCACATATTGTAGAGTGCATCTCAAAGCATCTAAGTGTGGTTTCTTGGGAACTTGCATAAATTGACTTTCAAGTCCAATAGAGTAGCTTAGATCAGGCCTTGTAATTGTAAGATATATCAAAGTTCCCACAATTTTCCTATACATGGTAGCATTTTCCAATGCTTCATGTGATGTAGTATCCAACTTCAAATTCTCATCTAATGGCATAGAATTGGTTTACAATCATCCATACCATACTCTTGTAGCATACTCAAGGCATATTGCCTTTGCAAAATCCATATACTTATTTCTATATGTGTAAACTCAATGTCCAAGAAACATAGCAACACACCTAGACTTTCATGTCAAATCCTGGATAAGGAGTTGCTTTACCTCTTTGATTTTTCTTCATTATCACCATCTACAATCAATTTATCAACATAAATAGCCACAATCGTGATGCCATCATCATCATTCCTCGTATATAATGAATGATCTACATCACACATAGAAAATCCAATGGTGATTAAGTAATATGCAATCCTTGAATGACAAGCATGAGGGGCTTGTTTAAGCCCATGCAAAGCCTTCTGCAACATGCAAACATATTTTGGGTCTTTAAATCTTCATATCCTTGTGGCTGGTCCATGTACACTTCTTCTTGTAGCTCACAATGTAAGGAAGCATTCTTCACATCCATCAATGCCATCTATCAATGTGTATCCTTTTTCTACAAATTTCGCTTTATACCTACTTATGCTACCATCAGCATTACGTTGTAAACCTACTTTCATTGTATGCGTTCCTTTCCTTGTGGCAATGAAACCAGCTTCCATGTTCCATTTGTTGGAACATCAAGCTTACACTATGCTTGAGGTGGATTTGATCTACATCAAAGGCTATCACGTCGAAAGAATATCCGTTGGAGAG
Source organism: Ceratopteris richardii (assembly GCA_020310875.1). Taxonomy (NCBI): domain Eukaryota; kingdom Viridiplantae; phylum Streptophyta; class Polypodiopsida; order Polypodiales; family Pteridaceae; genus Ceratopteris; species Ceratopteris richardii. The sequence goes on along the minus strand of CM035428.1, from coordinate 96,534,813 downwards.
TTCTTTTTCATATGATCATTTATTGTATTTTTTTGAGAAATTTTTGATGGTTCATTTACCGTTGTAAAAGCCTTGAGCTTCACACATGTAAAGGTGGAAATATAGAGCCCAAATCCCACAAATTTCTGGTGGTTGAAGTTGCATTCAATCAAGCAATCAATCACCTAAAAGTAGATCAAACTAGATCTTCACTTTTCCTAGATTGTAGGAAAGTGAATTGATTCCCTCCAACAACCATTCCCACCTTCATTTGAATTCAAATTTCACTTGTAGAAGTCGTGGAACACTCCTGGAGCTATATAAAGACTTGAAATCACTTGTACAATACATGGAAGCAATATACATACATGTGTCCATCATTGTCTTGCTCCTTCAATTCTCTGCATCATCTTCTTCATCAACAGTAATCTTGCAGAGGCTGCTGCTCTCTCTCTAGAGCTCAAAATTGTGTGCAAGATAGCTCATTGGCGAGATAGAAGTATCTAGTTTATGCCTATAAATTTTCAAATCCTTAGGTTCAGTAGATTGGGAGAAATCTGAGTTTTTCTATCTCGGGGTCAATCTCTGTGTATTCTTGAAAAATAGGAAGTACCACTAATGAATGTTGCATTCGTTCCTATAGCATATTTTTCTTATTCCTTATACTTTTGTGCATTATATACACTCAACCCTATTTCAATCACTCCCATAAAAGGATTTTTTCTAATTGTAATCACGCTGGTCGCTATGGGCATTTGAAGTTCATTGTCTCTTCCATAGATAGTAAGTTTTTTGAGCTAGTCGACCCGCGAACCTATCTGTTTTGTATCGACTCATTCTCCTTGATGCTCCAAAGTACATAGTGTGTTTCTTTGCGCTTATTGAATGCCTATAAGTTCTATTTGAGTCTCCATAAGCTCAAGGTCTGGTCTTGTGCCGGTTGGCTTGACCAAACTTCGTCACTTCGAAACGCACTTTCTACCTTCTACAAGCTTCTCCAAGTTCTTTCAGTGATATCAGAGCTAGATCAAGATGGGTGACGGATTTCCCTCAATGATCGAGAAGCTTGATCAACACAACTACGCGGCTTGGCAAATGAGGATGGAGGCCTATTTGCAAGGTAGAAATCTTTATGGAATTGTAGTAGGTGATGAAGCTATGCCTATTCCAAGATCCAAAGGAGGACCAACACAAGAGGAGACAGATAAGCTCACACTTTGGTGCGCAAGGGATGCTCAAGCAAGGTCATACATACTAAACTCTATCTCTGACTTTCTATTACCACATATTAAAGGATGCAAGACATCTCAAGAGACTTGGGATGCCCTCGAGACTTTCTTTTCTGCTAGTACCAAAGCAAGAAAGAATCATATTTGGAACGAGTTCAACCAAATGAAGAAGACACCTAAACAAACCATCACAGAGTTTGTTACCAAGGTCAAGGAGGTTGCGGATCAGTTAGCATCCATTGGAGAGCTGATTGAAGAAGAGGTCATCATGAGGCAAATTCTCAACGGCATTCGATGTGATAAGCAATGGCAATCCTTCACGACGGCTTATGATCTCATCATGGATGTGCAAACTCCAGACTTCAACATCTTTCTTGGACAACTCTTCAATCAAGAAGCCAACAATAGCATAAAGGAAGGTAAATCTTATCATGGTAATTCAACTAGTGCTCTATATGCAGATAAGAAGGACAAGAAGCAGAAAGGCAAGAAGAAGGAAGAAGATGAAGAAGAGACTTCTCAAGCCAACTTCGCAAGCAAGAGCAAGTGGAAAGGGAAGAAGAAAGGACCAAAGCAAGACAAAGCCAAAGGTCAGAATGTTCAACCTTGTGCCATATGCGATAAGACCAACCACACCACTCAGAATTGTTGGTTCAATGGGAAGACCCAGAAAGGAAGTGGAAGAGGTGGATATGGCAGCAATAGAGGCAGAGGTGGATACATCTTCAACAATAAAAATAGAGGCTATAATAGAAGGGACTACAACAATTATTCAGAAGATCAACCACTTGAAGACTCATTGTTTCTTATGAATCTAAGCCACAAAGAAGGTAAAGAAGATGATCATTTGTTCTACATAGATTCAGAATGTTCGAATCATGTTGCAGGCAACATTGCTCTTCTATCTGATTTGGAAAGTCCAAAGCATAGACATGAAGTGCAAACAGGGGATGACACAAAGCACAATGTGGAGAAGATTGGTAATGTCAAAGCTTCCAATGGCAGGACAAACATTTTGAGTAAGGTTCTCTATGTACCCACTATCACTAAAAACCTAATAACCGTCGGCCAAATAGTTGAAAAAGGCTTGCAAGTTAGGTTCACCCAACATGGAGCTTTTGTGGAAGATCCATGTCAAGGCTTCAAGAAGATAGCCCGAGGTGAGAAGCATGGTAGGCTCTTTATTTTTGAAGTAGGAGAAACCAGGAACATAGCTCTGTTCAACTTCGGGTCTCAAAACCTAAGTGAGCTTGAAGTGTGGCATAAGAGACTTGCTCATGTGAATGAAAGAACCTTGAAGGATATATGCAGGGATCAAAGTGTTCTAGGACTACCGAACATATCAAAGCAACACATGATCAAGAGGTGTGATGCATGTCAGATTGGGAAGGCACAAAGATAACCATTCAACCACAAAGGCTACATCCACAACAACTTATTGGACTTAGTACATACAGATGTATGGGGACCAAGTCAAGAACCTTCATTGGCAGGATCAAGATATTATGTCTCATTTATTGATGACCATAGTAGATGGACTATTCTATACTTTATCGAGAGTAAGAATGAAGTGTTTGATTGCTTCAAGAAGTTGCACATGTGGAGAATCATACAGGTAGATCACTAAAGAAGCTCAGATCTGATGGAGGGGGAGAATACTTCTCCAAAGAGTTTGATGATTTCTTGCACGACAAAGGTATCAAAAGGGAAGTGACTACTAGGTACTCTCCCCAACTAAATGGAATTGCAGAGAGGAGAAACAAGACATTGGTTGGATCAGCCCGAACAATGCTTGAAGAGAAGAAGTTGCCACATTATCTATGGGCAGAAGCTATTTCAACTGCTGTGTATCTTGTCAATAGACTACCATCCAAATCACTTCAAGGTATGGCTCCTTATGAAGCATGGCATGGAAGAAAACCTAGTCTTGGACATTGCAAGGTTTTTGGTTGTTTAGCTTATGTTCATGTACCATCACAAATAAGAGGTAAGCTAGATGAAAGGGCAACAAAGGCAGTGTTTATTGGATATGATTCAACTCAGATGGGTTACAGGTTCTTCAATCCTTCAACCAAGCAATTCACTACAAGTAGAGATGTGTTTGAAGAACACAGGTCTTGGTATGATGAAGACAAACAAAAGGTAACACTACCATATGATCTTGATTCTGACTCTCATCAATTAGGAAGCAAGCATGATACACAAGTCCAGGATCCAAGAAGTGATACAGACGATGAAAAAGATGAAAGAGAAAAGGATTACAAGCTATGGAAGTCAAGAGACAAAGCAAAGATGCAAGAGGTTGGAGAATGCTCCAAACAAGCACCTAGGAGATCAGCAAGAGAGAAGAAACAACCAGAAAGGTATGGATATGATTCCACATTTGTTACGAAGCATTCAATCTACTTGGCAAAAGACTCTATTTCAGAGGAACCCTCAACCTATGAAGAGGCAAAGGGGAACTCTAATTGGGAAAAGGCCATGAACTAAGAGATAGATGCATTGAAGGAAATGGACACTTGGGATTTGGTTCCAATGTCGTCGAATCAAAAGGTAATTGGTTGCAGATGGGTATATAAAGTTAAAAGAAATTCAGATGGATCAATTTGCAGGTACAAGGCAAGATTAGTTGCCAAAGGATGCTCACAAACTCATGGTATAGACTATGAGGAAACATTCTCACCAGTTGCAAAGATGACTACAATCAGGACATTGATAAGTGTAGCTGCTGCAAGGAATTGGAGACTCCTCCAACTTGATGTGAAAAATACATTCTTAAATGGTTGGATAAGTGAAGAGGTATACATTTCACAACCATCAAGTTTTGAAAACCCTAATCATCCATCTTATGTTTGCATACTTAAGAAAGCATTGTATGGATTGAAACAAGCTCCTAGAGCTTGGAATTACAGGTTGATTACATATCTTCAAGATCAAGGGTTCAAAGCTAGTAGCTCAGATCCTTCTCTATTCATCAAAAGGGATCACAATGAGGTTATCTATCTATGTGTATATGTAGATGATATTATTGTGACAGGTGATGATGTAAATGGCATTCAAAGGATCAAGAGACACATGCAAGAGGAGTTCAAAATCAGTGACCTAGGTGAGCTCACATATTTCCTAGGTATGTAGGTGATATGTACAGATGAAGGAATGTATTTGACTCAAAGAAGATACATTCAGGATCTTCTTCTCAAGTTCAAAATGGAGAACACTAAACCTGCAGGTACACCTTTGGAGATGAATCATAAACTTAGTGTTTATGAAGGTGAGAAAATTGAAGACATTAAAGAGTATCAAAGCATGGTAGGTAGCTTGATATATGCTACTCATACAAGGGCAGACATCTCATATAGTGTGGGAGTGCTTAGTGAGTTCATGCACTCACCGAGAAGACCACACATGGATGCGGCTAAGAGAGTACTTAAATATCTCAAAGGTACAATCAACAAAGGTATATTCTATCCTTACTCTTCCGATTTGGATATCAAAATCTATTCAGATGCAAATTGGGCAGGAGCTAAGGATGACAGAAAAAGTACTTCTGGTTACTTAGCATTTGCAGGTTCAAAGCTAGTGTCATGGATTTCCAAGAAGCAACCAACAGTTGCTTTATCCTCAACTGAAGCAGAGTACAGAGGTTTGACCATAGCAACTCAAGAGGCAATATGGTTAAAAGCATTGTATATAGATTTGGGACTTGTGAGTTCCAAACCTCACATATTTGGAGATAATGTAAGTTACATGCATCTAGCAGCAAATCCTATTTTCCATGCGAGAACCAAGCACATAGAAGTCCATTACCACTTCATCAGGGAGAAGCTCATGGCAAAGGAGATTGACATTTCTTTTGTTCCTACTGAAAAGCAAGTAGCAGATATGATGACGAAGGCACTTGATGGAATAAAAGCTTTGTAGATTCAAAGCTATGGCAGGTATTCAACCTATCAGAGAATGAAGACTCAAGCCTACTTTAGCTTGAGGGGGAGTTGTTGGAACATCAAGCTTACACTATGCTTGAGGTGGATTTGATCTACGTCAAAGCTATCGTGTCAAAAGAATATCCGTTGGAGAGTTCTTTTTCATATGCTCATTTATTGTATTTTTTTGAGATATTTTTTATGGTTCATTTACCGTTGTAAAATCCTTGAGCTTTACACATGTAAAGGTGGAAAGATAGAGCCCAAATCCCACGAATTTTGTGGTGGTTGAAGTTGCATTCAATCAAGCAATCAATCACCTAAAAGTAGATCAAACTAGATCTTCACTTTTCCTAGATTGTAGGAAAGTGAATTGATTCCCTCCAACAACCATTCCCACCTTCATTTGAATTCAAACTTCACTTGTAAAAGTCGTGGAACACTCCTAGAGTCTATATAAAGACTTGAAGTCACTTGTACAATACATGGAGGCAATATACATACACTTGTGACCATCATTGTCTTGCTCCTTCAATTCTCTGCATCATCTTCTTTGTCAACAGTAATATTGCAGAGGTTGTTGCTCTCTCTCGAGAGCTCCAAATTGAGTGAAAGATGGCTCATTGGAAAGATAGAAATTTCCAGTTTATGCCTATAAGTTTTCAAAGCATTTGGTTTTGTAGATTCGGAGGAAACAAAGTTTTTCTATCTCAGGGTCAATCTCTATGTATTCCTGAAAAATAGGAAGTACCACCAGTGAATGTCGCATTCGTTCCTATAGCATATTTTGCTTATTCCTTATACTTTTGTGCATTCTATACACTCAACCCTATTTCTATCACTCCCATAAAAGGATTGTTTCTAATTGTAATCACGCTGGTTGCTATGGGCATTTGAAGTTCATTGTCTCTTCCATAGATAGTAAGTTTTTTGAGCTAGTCGACCCACGAACCTATCTGTTTTGTATCGACTCATTCTCCTTGATGCTCCAAAGTACATAGTGTGTTTCTTTTCACTTATTGAATGCCTATAAGGTCTATTTGAGTCTCCATAAGCTCAAGGGCTGGTCTTGTGCCGGTTGGCTTGACCAAACTTCGTCAAAACACACTTTTCTACCTTCTACAAGCTTCTCCAAGTTCTTTCACCATTTCCATAAAACATAGCCATCTTCTCATCCATAGCTTTCTCCCAGTCGACATTTCTAATGGCATCTTCAAAGCAAGAAGGTTCAGCATCTTGTATTATCTTGATCATGTAGGCACAATGACGAGCCCTATTTCATATGGCAATCACTGCACCGAATTCCACATCCTCCAAAATCTTCTTGGTCTTTTGTCACTTCTCCTTGTATCATCTACATGTGCCTTTCTTACTCCGGGAGTCTTCACAGAGGGAAATCCAATTTCCTCATCAAGGATCTTTTTTGAACCGCTTGAATCTTTGTCAATTTCTTCAAAAATTGGTTATGTTTTACTACTAGCAAAAAGATTTTCTTTATTGTTCTTTGATGTATTTGATGAATTTTTTGGATTGAAATTTACACGCAATCTTCCACTCCATAAATTGGAGTTGGAACTATTTCTTGGTGATGCATCAAGTCCACTCAAATCTTGATATTTTGCACTTGATTTTTTAGTATTTCCTTTTTCATTTGAGTCAAGATTAAGTTTTTATTTGGCATCTTCATAGAAGCTTGAAATTTCATCAACACGACATCTTTGATTTCTTTCACTGGTCATGTGAGGGGGTTATAACAATTATATCCCTTTTGCTCAAGGGAGTATCCAATGAAGATACATTTTTCTTTTTCTTGATCAATCTTTGTCCTCAACTCATTTGGAACATGTACATTTGCAATACAGCCAAATACTTTCATATGTGATAAGTTTGGCTTTTTACTTGTAAACTTCTCTTAAGGTGTAACATGATGTACAACAATAGTCATAGTTTTGTTCATGATGTATACAATAGTGTGCATAGCTTCTGCCCAATAACAAGAGGCATATTCTTCTCAACCATCAAGGCTCTTTCTATTTTTGCAATATGTCTATTTTTGCATTCAACAACTCCATTCTATTGTGGTGTGTACCTGCATGAAAACTATCATCAAATTCCATGGCTTATTTGAAAGTTGCTCAACTCATTTGACATATATTCATCTCCTCCATCATATCTTAATATCTAATCATACTTTCCTATCTATGTTTCCAGCATCGTGTTAAAATTTTTGAAGTGAGTGAACACCTCTCTCTTCTCTTTCATGAAATATACCCATACTTTTTGTGTATGGTCATCGATGAAAGTAACATAAAACTTGCAACCGCCCATATATGTGGTCTTTGCAGGACCCCTAACATCTCTATGTACTATTTCTAGCACATTATCACTAATATGTTTGTCATGCAAAAATGATGCTCTTGACGGTTTACCAAATTTACATGTTCCGCATACCCTTTGCATCTCGACAACCTTGAAATTTGGTAGTCCATTGACAAGCTTCTTTGATTGCATCAATTTCAACCTTTGCAAATTTGCATGTCCAATTGGTTTACGTCAGTTCTCTATATCAGCAATAACTGTTGCACATTTGCAAACATGTCTACATTCATTTCAAGAAATTTTTCATTTAAGGTGAACATCCTACCCACTTTTTTTCCTTTAACAATCAATCTTCCGTCATGTTTCTACTCTTCTATATATAAACCATCAGCATTGAACTTCACTTGTAATCCACGGTGAACCATTTGTCCAACAAAAGCCAGATTATTTGTTATATTTGGAACATTGCAACACATCAGCAAGGGGTTTTACCTTCCCGTCTCTATAGATAGTGATATGTCTCATGTATGCTCGATAGGATGTAATGTGTCATTAGCTATTTCAACATATCCAAGAACTCGTAGTTTTTGCAAAATACTAAACCATTCCACATGGCTAGTCATGTGATTTGAAGCACTTGAATCAACATACCAAACATTACCATTCGATTTTGAAACATTAGCAGATATCATATTCATCATGTGATGTTCGACCATGAACAGCTTCTTAGAATCATCTACACTTGTGGATGCATAGTTGGTTTATGACCTTTTTTTATTTTGATTCTTGAACCTCAAATCACGTTCAAAGTGTCTAGATTCAACACAATTCTAACATCCTTTACTATCATTACCTGAATCATTTCTTTCAAAATTTGTGTGGCCTCTTTGGCTCCCTATGCCTCAAAACTTTCCTCTCCCTCCTGCATGATTGTGTTGTTGACCTTGGTCTTGGTTATTATGTCCTCTTCCACTTTTGAAGTCTCTACCTCTACCTTTTCTTCTGCCATAGTAGAATACTTGCTCAAAACTAGGTTTTGCTTGGGAGTTTGAATCTGCACCAAGATTCTTTTCTTCAGTAATCAGCATGGACACCAGATCAACAAAATTTGAAATATTTTATGTGGTCTGAATAGAAGTTCTCAACTACTTATATGTAGCTCCTAAACAAGAAAAGCATGTTCGTGCAATTAAAACCAAGGCCTCGTACTTGGTTGATTAGCCCATGCTTGATTTATTGACATAACTTATACAAAGCTTCATATGATCAACCTCTTGTAAAAGTCCTTCACATTTACCTTTGTAAAAGTGGTTCACATCCACGTGGAGTTAGGAAGCTCTAAATCACAAATCATTTGGTTGTTGAGTGATGAGGGAATCTATCCTTTTCTTTAGGATTCACCTTTTAGATAGATGTTTGAATTTGAATTCAAACTTTGGCTCTAAGCACAACTATAAGAAGAGGATCAAAAGACTCGCATGTAATCTCGAGCCTATGAGATCATTTTGAGCGATATTCATTGTGATGTGAGAGCTTATCTCATAAGTCATTCGCCTCTCACACATTGAGCAATGTATGATTGCAAATGACATTGTATTTGTATATGATTTAATACATCTATGATCATTACATTCTCATTTCACCTCTCTGTTATAACTCCATCAGAAGAGTGATCTTCTAAGAGCTTGTTCTCAATGCATAATTGATCGTTTGTCATGATTTAAAGCATTGTAGATTCATCATACTGTCTAGTACATGACTACAAAGTTTCATTTGTATTGCATTTCTGGATCGTGAGATATTAACTCATCTTTGCGCACTCATCTGTTGACTATTGAGCCCCGAAATTGCTAGGATGGTCATTTGATTTGTTAAACATCCTTCTTTGTGTGTAGTCCATCAATTTTTTATGAATGCACTAATGATTGATAGCTTACTAAGCTAATTAGTGTTTCCCAAAAGGAATTAAGCCAATTGTTGCTATGCTGAGAGAACTATTCAAAACATTAAAGAGGTGTAAGAACAAAAATAACAAGTTTTTTGTTCTTGGATCAACTCCTACCTATGTGTTTTGATCCATTGGTTAGTGGATCATGTTCCAAGCAACATATATGATTATTTATGATCATTAGCTAGCTAAAGAGCCCTACTACACTCTCTAGAAATCATTCTTAGCAGGTGTGAAGCAGGATCAAATGACACCACTTCATCTCTAAAGACTATCCACCATCTCCTCCAACAGTGGTATCAGAGCAACAATAAGCAAGAGGGGAGCACATTTCCATCCTTCATTGACAAATTGGACAGAAACAACTACTCAGCATGGTCACTAAGGATGCAAGCCTACCTTCAAGGGAGAAGTCTATATGCATACATCTCAAGAGATGAAGAAATGCCACTTTTTCAGGAGCAAGCATCAACCTACAAGGGAAGAGCAAGAAAGGTTGACCACATGGTGTGCAAAGGATGCTCTTGCTTGGTCTTATCTACTAAACTCAATCTTTGATTTCTTGTTACCACACATTATGAATCGCAAGACCTCCCAAGAGACTTGGGAAGTACTCTTATCATATTTCTCCTCAAATACAAGAGCTAGTAAGAATCAATTATGGATGGGATTTACAACTCTAAAAAAACAACCAAAGCAAGGAGTGGCTGATTATGTAACCAAGATGAAAGATGTGGTTGATCAGCTTGCAAGCATTGGAGAGGAGATAGAAGAAGAACACATAGTAAGGCAGATCATTAATGGTATCAATGCTAATGATAAGTGGGAGTCATTCACCATAGCAATGGACCTCTACATGGATATGCAAATACTTGAACTCAACACTTTGATGGGACAACTCTTCACCCATGAGACAAAGCTCAATAAGAATGGTGACAACTCTAGAGGTAACCAATCTTCTTCCCTTTATATAGATAAGAATAAAGCTAAGGACAAAGGTAAAAGCAAGAAAAATGAAGAAGAGGCTAGTACCTCTCAAGCTAATTATGCAGGAAGAGGAAGAGGTGCTAGAGCAAGGGGCACAAGAGGAAAGCAAGGCAGGGGGAGATTCTACAACAATTCACCTTGCACGATTTGTGGTCTTACCAGCCACACCAAAGAAGTATAGACAGGTGATGATACTAAACATTCAATCAAGCAAATTGGAAATGTCAAAACATCTAATGGTAGCATGAACCACTTGAGTAAAGTTTTGTATGTGCCAACTATAACCAAAAACCTAATTAGTGTTGGACAGATTGTTGAGAAAGGTTTACATGTCAGATTCACTAAGCATGGAGCATATGTGGAAGACCCTCAACAAGGCTTCAAAAGGATTGCTAAAGGTGAGAAGTCTAGTAGATTATTCACATTTGAGATTGAAGACACAAGGAACATACCACTATTCAATTATAGAGATCAAACCTTATATGAGTTAGAAATATGGCACAAAAGGCTAGGACACATAGGAGAAAGAACTCTGAAGCAAGTATGCAGGGATCAAAGTGTGCTTGGCATTCCCAATATGACCAAGCAACATATGATATAAAAATGTGGAGCATGCCAATTTGGCAAAGCTCACAGGCAACCATTCAACATGAAGAGATACATTCATGAGGACTATTTGGAGCTTGTACACACTGATGTGTGGGGTCCTAGCAAAGATCCATCAATCTCAGGTTCAAGGTACTATGTTTCATTTATTGATGATTATAGTAAATGGAAAATCCTTTATTTCATGAAGCATAAGGATGAGGTATTTACATGTTTCAAAAAGTACTTAGCACTAGTTGAAAACCAAACAGGAAGGAGCTTGAAGAGGATCAAATCTGATGGAGGTGGTGAGTACTTTTCACATGAATTTGATTAATTTCTACAAGACAAAGGCATAAAGAGGGAAGTAACAACAAGATATACTCCTAAATTGAATGGAGTAGCAAAGAGGAGGAACAGTTTAATTGTTGAAGTTGTTAGGCCTATGTTGAATGAAAAGAAGCTACCTAATTACCTATGGGTAGAGGATGTTTCCATAGCCACCTACTTGGTCAATAGGCTCCCATCCAAATCATTGGATGGTATGAAACCCTATTAAGCATGGGATGGCAGGAGGCCCTCATTGGACCATTGCAAAATATTTGGCTGCATTGCTTATGCACACATTCCCTCACAAATTAGAGGAAAGCTTGACTCTAAAGCAGAGAAATGTATATTCATTGGGTATGATCTGAACCAAAAGGGCTATAGATTGTAAAATCCCACTAAATAAGCATTTATAGTTAGTAGTGATGTAGTTTTTTATGAAAATAATTCATAGTTTGAAGATGCTTGCAGGAAAGTCAAGTTACCATATGATTTGGAAAATGATTTTCCAGCCCTCACTCAAGAAGATCAACAATTAGCAGAAGATATCAACTCAGAGGATGAAGAGCAGATTGACTTCAAGGCTTGGAAGTCAAGAGGCAAGATCAAACTCAACCAATTAGAAGACATATCAAAGTCTTCAAATCAAGCGCTTAGGAGATCACAAAGAGAAAGCAAAAAGCCCATAAGGTATGGCTATGATACATCATTAGTCACCAAGCATTTTGTGTATATCACTAAAGACTCTATGACAGAAGAGCTTTCTTCATTTGAAGAGGCTAGGAAGAAGAAATAATGGAGAGAAGCCATGTAGGAAGAAGTAGAAACACTTCAAGAAAACCATACTTGGGATCTAGTTCTCAAGAAGCCAAACATGAAGGTAATTGGATCCAGGTGGATATACAAAATCAAAAAGAACTCAGATGGCTCTATAAACAGGTACAAGGCAATGATGGTGGAAAAGGGATTTGCCCAAACTCATGGAGTGGACTATGAAGAAAGCTTTTCACTTGTGGCAAAGATGCCAACAATTAGGGTTTTGGTAAGTGTTGTTGCTTCTAAAAATTGGAATCTATATCAGTTAGATGTCAAGAATGCATTCTTAAATGGATGGATATCAGAAGAAGTGTATATGGCACAACCACCAGGTTTTGAAGATGAAGATAAAACAGGTTATGAATGCAAGCTAAGGAAGGCACTCTATGGTCTCAAGCAAGCTCCTAGAGCTTGGAACCATAGGCTTGTTACTTATTTCTAGGACCAAGGCTTTGAGGCTAGCAAGGCAGATTCTTCTTTATTTGTTACGAAGAACAAATTAGAAGTTATTTACTTATGTGTCTATGTAGATGACATCATCATTATAGGTAATGATGCTAATGGCATCAAGCAAGTCAAGACACAACTAATGGAAGAATTTAAAATCAATGATCTTGATTTATTAACCTACTTTCTTGGCTTAGAGCTTGTGTACACAGATTCTTGTATATTTATTACTCAAAGAAAGTATATACATAATATGTTGGTAAAGTTCAAGATGGAGAACACTAAAATTGCAGGTACTCCTATAGAACTCAACCATAAGCTGATTTTCTCATGAAGGAGAACTACTTGATGATGTTACAGGTTATCAACAACTTGTGGGAAGTCTCAATTATGATACTCTAACAAGAGTAGACATTGCCTATGGATTAATTACACTGAGTCAGATTATGCATGCACCAAGGAAGCCTCATATGGAAGCTGCAAAAAGGGTGCTTAAGTATCTAAAGGGTACAATGAATGAAGGGTTGTTCTATCCCTTCACTTCAGAAATAGATATAAAGATGTACCCTGATGCAGATTGGGCTGGCTTTAAGGATGATAGGAGGAGCACTTCAAGGTATCTATCCACTGCAGGTTCAAAGCTCATATCATGGTTATCTAAGAAGCAACCAACTGTGGCTTTATCTTCCACAAAAGAAAAATATAGAGGCTTGGCAAATGCAACCCAAGAAGCTATGTGTCTTAAGCAACTATATGCAGATTTGGAGATACACCCTTACACTCCAATAATCTTTGGAGCCAACACTAGTTCACTTCATTTGGCTGCTAGTCATGTATATCATGCAAGGACATAAGCACATTGAAGTGCACTATCATTATGTGAGGGAAAAATTCCTTAGTAAGGAGATTCAGCTATCTTATGATCAACTCAATTTCACAAAGTCATTGGATGGAACAAAGATGAATAGAATTAAATTAATGATTGGTTTGTAGGAGATCAAGGAGGAGTGAAGAGCAAGCATGTTAGGCTTGAGGGGGAGTTGTTGGTGCAATTAAAACCAATCCCACATACTTGGTTGATTAGCCAATGCTTGATTTATTGACATAACTTATACAAAGCTTCATATGATCAACCTCTTGTAAAAGTCCTTCACATTTACCTTTGTAAAAGTGGTTCACATCCACGTGGACTTAGGAAGCTCTAAATCACGAATCATTTGGTTTTTGAGTGATGAGGGACTCTATCCTATACTTTAGGGTTCACCTTTTAGGTAGATGTTTGAATCTGAATTCAAACTTGGGCTCCAAGCACAACTATAAGAAGAGGATCAAAAGACCCGTGTGTAATCTCAAGCTTATGAGATCATCTTGAGGAAGATTCATTGTGAAGTAAGAGCTTATCTCATAGCTCATTCACATCTCACACATTGAGCAATGTATGATTGCCAATGCCATTGTATTTGTATATGATTTAATACATATATGATCATTACATTCTCATTTCACCTCTCTTTTATAACTCCATCAGAACAGTGATATTCTCATAGCTTTTTCTCATTGCATAATTGATCATTTGTCATGCTTTAAAGCATGGTAGATTTAGCATACTGTCTAGTACATGATTACAAAGTTTCATTAGCATTGCTTTTTTGAATCGTGAGATATTAACTCATATTTGCTCACTAATCTGTTGACTATTGAACCCCAAAATTGTCAGGATGGTCTTATGATTTGTTAAACATGTTGATATATTTAGGTAGTGATGTGTGTGAACACTCTAGGACTGTGGGGGCACTTTTTTCCCTCTTTAGGAGGTTTTTTTCCCCGAGCTTGTATATACACCTATTGACCTAATGGGCTACATATCTTCGTACATTCTAGTGGTAATACATTCAGTATTGTGTGTTGTGCTCCAAGCTTCTTCTCCTTCCTTGTGCTGTTCGTGTGCTTCTACAGACGTCTATCTCCAATAATTGGTATCAGAGTAGGTCATCGCTTCATCTAGGGTGTCCTCTACACCTCTTCAGTTGTAGTCTCAAATTCGCACAAAATTTGGTGAGCATGCTCAAGGTGTTTCAAAGATCAAAACAGCTTTGCTGTGTCGTGCCAAAATCACGATCTGATCTCGTTTTGGCCTGCGAATGCACTATCACAATGCTTGTGCAGGATATTTCATCTTTTTTGTGCCAAAGGTATATATGTGTTTCAGTTCGCCAGTATAACCGTCTCAAAGTCTCCTACAGGTTTAGCAGAACTCGTCTGGGTAGTTCCATTCAACTTTTTGAGATACAGTCAATTTCCTACATCAAGGTATTTTAGTCACCGGCCATGGCTAAAGTAGTGATGTATTTTGTATGTTGGCTATTGAGGATAAGTTGGATGGTACCAACTACCCATTGTGGGCTTATATGATGCGACATGTATTGGTTGCAAAAGGAATGTGGAACATTGTGCAAGGTGTTGAAAAACGTCCTATCACTCCTACAACTGTTACAATTGCGAGTACTAAAGCTGATGCAAAAGGTGTCGAAGATGATGATATTCTACATATTCCTGTTCGTGCTATGGTTTCTACTGCACCTACTACAAAGCAGATTTTTTGGGATGGCAGAGATGCTCAAGCACATGCATTGATAGCTTTTTCTATCAAACGTGCCATTATTCCTCATATTCGCTCTTACAGAACAGCTAAGGATGCTTGGGATACACTTACCACATTGTACCAAGCTAGGAATGAGGATCGTGTTGCTTACCTCTGAAAATAGTTGGAGATTGAGCACATGAATGAAGATGACTTTATGGACAGTTTCCTAACAAAGATCAAAGACTTGAAGGAACAGTTGATTTTTGCTGATGAGGTTATACCAAAAATCTCACTTGTGCAGACTGTTCTGAATGGTCTTCCTGATTCATATCAGAGTTTTTCAGTTGATGATGAAAGGAAATCCAAATGCCTTGTCATTTGAGGAGTTAGTCTTTGTTCTATTGCAAGAAGATCAGTCCAGGCAGAATAGGTCAATTATGCGTGTTGCACATCAAGCTTTCCTGGCTAGTTAGAAGGGCAAAGGAAAATGGAGCTCTTCACCTAGTAAGCAGAAATCTACTAATTCTGCACAATCGAAGAGGGAAGACAAAGATGAAAAGAAATCAGAAAAGTAGAAATTGTTTTGCAAGTACTGTAAAGGAAATAATCATATCATAAAGAATTATCCAAAGCTAGCTGCTAAAGAGGCAAAGAAGAAAGAGGCTAGAATGGTAGTTGCAAAAGCCTCTACACCAAAAACAAAGTCTGCTAATCTTGTGCAGGAAGAAGAATGGGTGTCTACTACTGTTTGTTTGACCCATCTTCTCATGAGCAGTGCATGTCTGTAGTAGACTCAAATGTTTGCCAGTATTTTGATAGTGGGGCGACCAAACATATTACCTCGCAGCGCAGTTTCCTCTCTTCCCTCGAGCCTGTCCCTACAAGGAATACTGTTACATGCGCCAAAAACTCCTCTTATCCTGTTACGGGAGTTGGTAAGATCATTTTGACTACGACTGATCGTAGTTCTTTCACTTTGTCAGATGCTTTATTTGTGCTAGGGATCAAGAAGCACCTATTATCAGTTTCTCCATTAGCCAACATTGGCTTGGTTGTGAAATTTGTTGATGGCAGGTGTACAGTTCATGATCTGTCAAATGGCGATGTGATTATTGCTTCTGGCATTTTATGTCATGGGTTGTATAAGCTCATAGACTATGAAAGATCTCTGAATGATTCGGCATGTGCAGTACATGATTCTCAGGCTATGTCAGATGCTAAGCTTTGGCATGCACGCTTTGGTCATCTGAATTTTGCTAGTTTGCTATGCCTGCAGAAATCTGAAATGGTGTCCTCTTTGCCCAAACTTGAGGCACCAAGAAAACATGTTTGTGAAGGCTGTGTTTTGGGAAAAATGCAGCGTTCATCATTTCCAAAAGATGGTTCAGTTCAGGCTGCTCAGAAATTGTAGCTTGTACATAGTGATGTCTGTGTTCCTATGCAGACACCTTCTTTTGGAAATTATCTTTACTTCGTGACTTTCATTGATGATTTTTTTAGGCATGCATGGGTATATCCATTGAAGGCAAAGTCAGAAGTGTTCATGTGCTTCAAATAGTTTTTGGTTTCGGCTGAAAATCTATCAGCATGTAAAATGGGCACCCTCTATTCTGATCAAGGGGGGGAATATATGTCTTCTGAATTTTAATGCATTTCTGGCTGAACATGGGATAAAACACCAGTGTACAGTGCCGTTTACACCACAATAGAATGGAGTTGCTGAACAAAAGAACAGGTCACTCATGGAGATGGCGAGGTGTATGGTCAAGAGTTAGGCTTTACCACATAATTTCTGGCTTGGGGCTGTCATGTCGGCAGCATATGTACTTAACAGGTGTCCCACTAAAGCGCTATAGTCTATCACTCTATATGAGGGTTGGCATGATCGCAAGCCATCTATTGCTCATCTGCATGTTTTTGGTTGTTTGGCATATGCATTAGTGCCTAAACAACATCGCTAATCTAACAAGAGTAGACATTGCCTATGGAGTAATTACATTGAGTTAGATTATGCATGCACCAAGGAAGCCTCATATGGAAGCTGCAAAAAGGGTGCTTAAGTATCTAAAGGATACAGTGAATGAAGGGTTGTTCTATCCCCTCACTTCAGAAATAGATATAAAGATGTACTCTGATGCAGATTGGGCTGGCTTTAAGGATGATAGGAGGAGCACTTCAAGTACCTATCCTTTGCAGGTTCAAAGCTCATACAATGGTCATCTAAGAACCAACCAACTGTGGCTTTATCTTCCACAAAAGCAAAATATAGAGGCTTGGCAAATGCAACCCAAGAACCTATGTGGCATAAGCAACTATATGTAGATTTGGAGATACACCCTTACACTCCAATAATCTTTGGAGACAACACTAGTTCACTTCATTTGGCTGCTAATCATGTATATCATGCAAGGATTAAGCACATTGAAGTGCACTATCATTATGTGAGGAAAAATTCCTTAGTAAGGAGATTCAACTATCTTATGTATCAACTCATTTGCAATTTGCAGATATACTCACAAAGTCCTTGGATGGAACAAAGATGAACAGAATCAAATTAATGATTGGTTTGAAGGAAATCAAGGAGGAGTGAAGAGCAAGCATGTTAAGCTTGAGGGGGAGTTGTTGGTGCAATTAAAACCAAGCCCACATACTCGATTGATTAGCCCATGCTTGATTTATTGACATAATATATACAAAGCTTCATATGATCAACCTCTTGTAAAAGTCCTTCACATTTACCTTTGTAAAAGTGGTTCACATCCACGTGGAGTTAGGAAGCTCTAAATCACAAATCATTTGGTTTTCGAGTGATGAGGGAATCTATCCTATACTTTAGGATTCACCTTTTAGGTAGATGTTTGAATTTGAATTCAAACTTTTCCTCCAAGCACAACTATAAGAAGAGGATCAAAAGACCCGTGTGTAACCTCGAGCTTATGAAATCATTTTTAGGGAGATTCATTATGAAGTGAGAGCTTATCTCATAGCTCATTCACCTCTCACACATTGAGCAATGTATGATTGCCAATGCCATTGTATTTGTATATGATTTAATACATATATGATCATTACATTCTCATTTCACCTCTTTGTTATAACTCCATCAGAACACTGATATTCTCAGAGCTTGTTCTCGTTGGATAATTGATCATTTGTCATGCTTTAAAGCATGGAGATTTAGCATATTATCTATAGTACATGATTACAAAATTTCATTAGCATTGCTTTTTTGAATCGTGAGATATTAACTCATCTTTGCTCACTAGTCTGTTGACTGTTGAACCCCAAAACTATCAGGATGGTCTTATGATTTGTTAAACATGTTGACATATTTAGGTAGTGATGTGTGTGAACACTCTAGGACCGTCGGGGCACTTTTTTCCCTCTTTACGAGGTTCCCCCCCCCTTGTATATATGCCTATTGCCCTAATGGGCTACATATCTTTGTACATTCTAGTGGTAATACATTCAGTATTGTGTGTTGTGCTCCAAGCTTCTTCTCCTTCCTTGCGTTGTTCGTGTGCTTCTACAGATGTCTATCTCCAACAATTGGTATCAGAGTAGGTCATCGCTTCATCTAGGGCGTTGTCTACACCTCTCCTGTTGCAGTCTCAGATTTGCACAAAATTTGGTGAGCATGCTCAAGGTGTTTCAAATATCAAAATAGCTTTGTTGTGTGGTGCCGAAATCATAATCTGATCTCGTTTTGGCCTCCGAATGCACTATCGCAATGCTTGTGCAGTCTATTTTGTCTTTTTGTGCCAAAGGTATATACCTGTTTCAGTTCGCCAGTATAAGCATCTCAAAGTCTCCTACAGGTTTAGTGAAACTCGTCTAGGCAGTTCCGTTCAACTTTTTGAGATACAATCAATTTTCTACATCAAGGTATTTTAGTCATCGGCCATGGCTAAAAGCAGTGATGTATTTTGTATGTTGGCTATTGAAGATAAGTTGGATCGTACCAACTATCCATTGTGGGCTTATATGATGCGACATGTATCGGTTGCAAAAGGAGTGTGGAACATTTTGCAAGGTGTTGAAAAACGTCCTATCACTCCTGCAACTCTTACAACTGCAGGTACTCAAGCTGATGCAAAAGGTGTCGAAGATGATGATATTCTGCATATTCCTGTTTGTGCTATGGTTTCTGCTGCACCTACTATAGAGCAGATTTTTTGGGATGGCAAAGATGCTCAGGCACATGCATTGATAGCTTTGACTGCCAAATGTGCCATTATTCCTCACATTCACTCTTGCAAAACAACTAAGGATTCTTGGGATACACTTACCACATTGTATCAAGCTAGGAATGAGGATCGTATTGCTTACCTCCGAAAATAGTTGGAGAGTGAGCACATGAATGAAGATGACTTTATGGACAGTTTCCTAACAAAGATCAAAGACTTGAAGGAACAGTTGATTTCTACTGATGAGGATATAGCAGATAGCTCACTTGTGCAAACCGTTCTGAATGGTCTTCGTGAATCATATCAGAGTTTTGCTTCTACTCTTCGGTTGATGATGAAAGGAAATCCAAATGCCTTGTCATTTGAGGAGTTAGTCTCTATTTTATTGCACGAAGATCAGTCCAGGCAGAGCAGGTCAATTATGCATGTTGCAGATCATGCTTTCCTCGCTAGTTAGAAGGGCAAAGGAAAATGGAGCTCTTCAACTAGTAAGCAGAAATCTGCTAATTCTGCACAATCGAAGAGGGAAGTCAAAGATGAAAAGAAATCAGAAAAGCAGAAATTGTTTTGCAAGTACTGTAAAGGAAATGATCATATCATGAAGAACTGTGCAAAGCTAGCTGCTAAAGAGGCAAAGAAGAAAGAGGCTCGAATGGTAGTTGCAGAAGCCTCTACACCAAAAACAAAGTCTGTTAATCTTGTGCAGGAAGAAGAATGGGTGTTTACTACTGTTTGCAGTTTTGACCCATCTTCTCATGAGCAGTGCATGTCTGCAGTAGACTCAAATGTTTGGTATTTTGACAGTGGGGCGACCAAACATATTACCTCGCTGTGCAGTTTCCTCTCTTCACTCGAGCCTGCCCCTACAGGGAATACTCTTACATGCGCCAACAACTCCTCTTATCCTGTTATGGGAGTTGGTAAGATCATTTTGACTACTGCTGATGGTAGTTCTTTCACTTTGTCAGATGCTTTATTTGTGCTAGGGATCAAGAAGAACGTGTTATCAGTTTCTGCATTAGCCAAGATTGGCTTAGTTGTGAAATTTGTTGATGGTAGATGAACAGTTCATGATGTGTCAAATGGTGATGTGATTATTGCTTCTGGCATTTTATGTCGTGGGTTGTATAAGCTCATAGACTATGAAAGATCTCTGAATGATTCGGCATGTGCAGTACATGATTCTAAGGTTTTGTAAGATGCAAAGCTTTGGCATGCACGTTTTGGTCATCTGAATTTTGCTAGTTTGCTATGCCTGCAGAAATCTGAAATGGTGTCCTCTTTGCCCAAACTTGAGGCACCTGGAAAACATGTTTGCGAAGGCTGTATTTTGGGCAAAATGCAGCATTCCTCATTTCCAAAAGATGGTTCAGTTCAAGCTACTCAGAAATTGCAGCTTGTACATAGTGATGTTTGTGGTCCTATGCAGACACCTTCTTTTGGAAATTATCTTTACTTTGTGACTTTCATTGATGATTTTTTGAGGCATGCATGGGTATATGCATTGAAGGCAAAGTCGGGAGTGTTCATGTGCTTCAAATAGTTTTTGGTTTTGGCTGAAAATTTTTCAGCATGTAAATACTCTCGAGGAGTTAGAACTATGTCTTCAACACAATTCTAATTCTCACATTCTTCTTTCCTCTCTTGATGAGTATGTTCTAATCCAAGAGTATGATCTCAATGTTGATAAATGCACAAAATTGAACCAAATACATGATGCTTTAGTTGAAACAAAATACAAAACAGTAAACAAGAAAGTGAAGCAAGTAGCATATTCACTTCCCAAATTATGATGAAATCATTAGAAAAGTAAGGCATGAATCAATTCTTCCAAATCCATTAAAAATTGAACATGATCTTTAGAAAATTTTCTTCTTCTTGCAAAAGAATATTTTCTAAAGATCATACAAGAACATGGAAAAGCTTTGTCTTTAGAGCCCTTTGAAATAGGTTGTGTAAATCCAAAGATTATTTCTCCAATTATCATCTTCACAATTTCACATATCCCTTGGAACTTGCGGCCTCCTATGCCTAAAGCTCATCTTCCTCAATTGATGCAATTGCTTACAGAAAAAATAAATATGCATATTCTTGAGTCCTCATCTACTCCTTATTCAAATCATTGGTTCACCATGCCAAGAAAGAATGGAAAGCTTTGGTTTATCCAAGATCCTTAACCGGTTAACAAAGTTACCATCAGAAATGTTGGTACTAGATTGATGAATGTGCAAAAGCATTTGTAGGGCATTCTATTTACTCGATCGGAGATCTCTATTCTGGCTATGAAAAATTCCAATTAGTGATGGAAATTAGAGATATAACAACTATGAAAACACCACTTGGTTTGGTTAGAATGTGTACACCCCCTCAAGGTGCAACCAATTCTGTTGCTCATATGACGAATGCAATGAATTTGGTATTGCATGATTTTATTCCACACATTGCTATGTCTTTCATTGATGTTATTCCCATTAAGGGTTGTCTAGAAATAGAAAAAGACCATACTTTGGATAAACATGGATGTCGATAGTTTTTTATAGCCCCCATTCTTGATTGTCAAAATATTTTTCAGTGATTATTGAAGTAGGCTTAAGTTTTTCAAAAGAGAAATATGATTTTGGTATCAATGAAGTTCTCATTATTGGACACCTTTGTGGTCACTATGGTCGAAATCCATAACCACAAAACATTGATGCCATTAGAAAGGTTTTAGAAACATGTCACAACATGAGTGAGGTATGTAGATTTCTTAGTGCTTGCATCTTTTATGTTATTTGGATCCCACACTTTGCTCATGTTGCATATTGTCTCTACGATTTGTTGAGAAAGAAACGAAAAATTACTTGGACTGAAAAACACACACAACCTATGAAAAAATTGAAGAGATTGTTTCTTGAAGCTCCCATACTTAAGCATGTAGATTACTCTATGAATAAGCCTATCATATTGATTGTTGGCACCAGTCCTATTGGTATAGGTTGGGTCATAAGTCAAGATGATAGTGAAGTGAATAGAGGTGCAATTAGGTTTGGGGCTAGAATTTTACATGAAACACAATGAAAGTATCCATAAATCAAATGGGAACTATGAGGTGATATATTATATCCACTCCTAATTGTAGCAAAAGAATGATAGACCCTTTCTAGGACCAAACAGTTCACTACCATAGTCCACCAAAAATTTAATTGCTCTTTGGACTTAAATATTAAACCTATTAAATTTTGCATTGTACAAAGAGACAGTATGGGCTTTCCTACAAACCAAAGATCACTCAATTTGGAGAATCTGAGGGGTATCAATTAACTTCCACAAGATAGAGCAAAAATTGTCCAAACAGATAGCTTGCACCTATGTTTACCTTCCAACACACACACACTTGGGAATATGTAGAGATCAGACTAGAGAGCTTTCAAGATCAATATACTTAAGGGTAATGAACATTTAATACTAAGACTTAATACTAAGATTATATCCAAAAGAAATCTCACAATCATAGGAAAAAATGAGTTATCTTGCAAATGAATCTGACAACTAACAAAGAGATATGGGTGACCAAAGATCACTTCCTACGAGAAAATTCCATCAAGCAAGGGGCTTGCTTAAGCTAGCAGCTACCTTAGGCGTGGAGTAAACACTCCTAATGAGAGCCTATAGCTGCTCAAATAATAGAGGAAGATTTCAAGTACTTTGCTCCATGTGTTTCCTTATATAATGCTCAAACGGTAGTTGTAAATTTGAACTCAAAAGTGCCCTCCAAATGATCCCGACTTTTCTTCCGTTAATTAGTTGAGTAATGAGCTGAGAAAGCTCATAGAAAAGTGGTTGTATATTCTACCAAAAAGTGTGAGTGATGTGGAACTTCAATGTTTTATCGTAAGTTCCCACACTTGAGATTGCCAAAATTCTAAAACTCCCCCTTAAGCTCAAGTGTTAGTCTCCATTGATCTCCTTCACGTTGAGGTTGATCTTGAACTTCTCCAAATTGCTTGCATCCATAAACTTGCTTATGATATCTGCTAGCTACTCCTTTATGTTGATGTACTTGATGTCCACTTCTTTTGTTGTTATCTTCTCTTTGATGGAGTGATAATGGATCTCTATGCACTTGCTTCTTGCATGGAACATAGGGTTGCTTGCTAGATGAATGCTTGACATGTTATCTCCAAATAGAGTAAACTCTTTAACCTCCACATCCAAGACTTTGAAGAGCTTCTTCTGCCACATAAACTCACATGTAGCAAGTGCTAAGGCTATATACTCAACCTTAGTAGATGATAATGGAAGTTTTGATTGCTTCTTGGACATTCATGAGATGACTCTTTGACCTAGCATGAAGACATATCTAGATGTGCTCCTTTTGTCCTCCTTTGAACCAGCCCAATCAGCATCACTAAAACCTTGAGGTTGTAATCCATCTCCATGAGGGTAGTAAAAACCCTTGATTGATAGTATGCTTGATGTACCTAAGCACTCTCTTGGATGCATTCATATGAACACCAGTTCGTGAATTCAAACATTGAGAAAGAACTTCTACAGCATAACAGAAGCCATGTCTGATGATGGTAGCATAATTTAGGCTTCCAATTATCCTTCTATATGCTTAAATATCTTCAAGAGGTTGTCCTTCACATGCACATAACTTAGTTTTTGGGTCCACAAGTTATGTGAGTGGCTTACATCCACTCATACCATACTTATAAAGTACATCTAGCAAGTATTTCCTTTGAGCAAGGTAAATACCATTTTCTACGTAAATAATTTTAATCCCAAGAAAATATTCAAGAACTCTATGATCTGATATCTTGAATTCATTTCCAATCTTGGCCTTGCTCCATGTGATATCTGCATCATCACTTCCTGTTATAATCAAGCCATCCCCATATATGCATACGTAGAAAACTAGACCTCCTTCCTTCTTGAGGTATAGGGAAGGATCTCCATCACTTGGCTTGTATCAACATCTACACAAATACTCCACCAGACTTTGATCCCATGCCCTAGGTGTTAGAAGAGATCATGGATACACTCCAAGAATGTGATTGGTGCTACAAAAACTTTCTCTACACCTGGCAAGATAGCTTCACGGATAATACATAGACACCTTGTAATTGCTAAAGATGCATATAAATCACCTTAGTGTTTTGGAGCATCAATCTCAAATTGATTCATCAAAACTGACTACTTGAGAGAAAACAAATGTACCAAAACTTGCTATTTTGGGATCATCTATAAACTTAGACTTGTACAAAATCATTTCACAAAAGATTAAGCATAGAAGGAGTACACACAGAAATATCGGGTGCAAATTTTCTTCTTTTCTGAAAAGTTTTACATCTGAGTGATGAGAGAGATCTTTCTCACTTCTAAAGTGTCTAATGACTCTTGCAACTTCTAATTCTTCTATTCACATACTCTCTCATATTTGCCCCAACTTTTTACTTGTATATATAGGTATATATGTACAAGCTCATGACTATACAAAAGGTATAAGTGAGCTAACTCTAAATTAATGTACATATGTATACAAGTCTTCATCTTCTGAACATGTACTTTCTTCATGCTTCATAAATTGATCTTTTCTTCAATCCTTGACTTCAATTCTTCATCAAAACTTCAATTGGTGATTGACTTGCACCAACAGCTCTGTAAGATACCCATCATAGGTGTATATCTAATGTATAGTTTGAAAGCATATGGACTATCAAAACTTCAATTGATCAAAACTTCAATTGGTGATTGACTTGCACCAACAGCTCTGTAAGATACCCATCATAGGTGTATATCTAATGTATAGTTTGAAAGCATATGGTCGAATTTGTACACAATAGTGCATGCATGTGAACCCATGTTGTGTCAATGTGAAATCAAAGTCGTTAAGAACAATAATAAAAACAAAATAAAAGAACACAATTGCTAAGGGTATCAATATGAATACAAATAAAACGCACGTAGATATACATAGTTCAACAGAATTGCTATATATATAATAGAAAAAGGAGCGATCTCCGTATATATAACAAAAGGGTGTGATGGAAAGAAAAAAGTTAACAATAACAAGTCAATGCCCACGCGTTATCCTGAAAGAAAAGCTGGCTCAAATGTGGCATGCTATGGACGCCGTAGAAAGCGGAGAGTTTTGTGGATGAACACGCGTAGAGTGCGATTTGTACATGCTCGTTTTCGTTATGTTCGGAATCTCCATGTCCAATTCAGCGTTGTCGTGGATCTGAGTTTTCACCAAAGATTGCTCCTAATTAGCTACGTAGGAAAGAGATCTCTCTCTCTGTCTCTCTCTCATATCTCTTCGAGGGCTTCAAGAAATGGCTTCACAGGACACGCAGCCGCTAGAAGAACGCTACAAGGTTGCCTTTGCAGATAATTTTTCACTCCTGCTGTAATCTCTCTCAAGTGTGTATAACAGATGAAGAACGAAGTATGGCAAGGTCTGAGTACGCTCTGTTCAATAACATCAGATAATCTGGATGCCGGCTTCTACCTTTCCAAAAGAATATTTACTCAATGATGATGATGATGATTATCCTACTAATAATGCTAATATTCCTTGTGCACATCATAGATATGGTGTTTATCAATTAGAAGCCAAGGTTTCTCGAAATCCTCTACCTCCTCCTTTACATACTGAAATGGTTGGGGATTGTCCATTACCAACTCATGATCGTCCTCTACTACAAACATATGATAGAAGAAGATATAGAGGATGGCATAGAGGACCACTACCTTTAGATGAAGAGGTTTTTAAGTTCTGGGGTAATTACTATATGATTGCTCCATCCACTATCACTGGTGCTAGTCATGGTCTCTTTATTGTAGAGGATTTGTATGTGCTCAAACTTTGAAGTCACTCTTATGTCGTTTTGTGGTCTTATATATATATGGGGAGATTGGCATCGACTTACACATTATGTTCAAAGCATGAGTACTTAAGGATTATGCGTGAATGCAACTTCTCTTGCTAGTAGAGGGATTAAACATGTAGAAAATGAAAGATGATATATTGATGAAATACCTTACACTCATGGAAATATATTGTTTAATAAATATTAGTCGAGGATATAATAGTTCAACAACTAATTGCACATTTGAAGAGCGTGAAAATATTCATGAATCATCATACATAAGTAGACATGTAGCAAGATACATAGTTGTCAATGCTATTAATTTGTTACATGTTGGTGATGAATTATTAGTGAATTATGGATGACATAGAGCTCTAAGAGCACCTTTTAAAGAGCATTAGAAACCAAGAGCTCTAGATCTGGATTCACATTCATCATGTGCATGACCACATGAACCATTTCTCCACATTGAAAGCTATCAAAGTAAGACCAAAGTGATAAATGCTAAGGTGAAAACAAGAATTTGCATAAAATGAAACCTTTTTGTCCACCTATCTTGTGTTGCAATGAAAACTCTAATTGATAGAAACTTTTTTCAAATTAATTTACATATTTAAATTTGTGTTTTGAGTTTATGTTTCATTCATGTATGGAATCTTAATGATTTTTATCCATGGACGTAGATTCCAATGTATGATATTGATGATCTTCCACCACACCATTCACAGTTGCCAATAAGACTTTGTTTATCAGAAGCTTCCATGAGGAGGTTACACAAAAGTGATCCTATAGAATATGCAAGATTGAAAGAACTATATTCAAAAGAAGAAAAGCTATAAGATTTTTGTGATGATGATGATGATGATGATGACATGGATAATTTTATTGATGATTGGTATCAAAATGATTGCAAAAGCATTTATCTTTCTAAAAATGAGAAATAGCTTCAAGAAGAATGTTTAAAGCATACATGTAAAGAAAGTTGCTTGCCATGACTAAGTGCAAGCTTACTTATTCTCAATCTTGAAAATCATTTGTGGATGGAGTAATGTATCTGTTTTGGCACTATTAGGTATATTCTTTATTTTCCTATCTATTTATATATACACACACATACACATACACATACAAATATATACATACACACATACATACACACATACACATACACATACACATACACATACACATACACATACACATACACATACACATACACATACACATACACATACATATACACATACACATACACATACACATACACATACACATACACATACACATACATATACACATACACATACACGTACACATACACATACACGTACACATACACATACACATACACGTACACACACATACACATACACACGTACACACACACGTACACATACACGTACACATACACCTACACGTACACCTACACCTACACCTACACGTACACGTACACGTACACCTACACGTACACGTACACGTACACCTACACGTACACCTACACATACACCTACACATACACGTACACGTACATGTACACATACACCTACACGTACACGTACATGTACACCTACACATACACGTACACGTACACGTACACGTACACGTACACGTACACCTACACGTACACCTACACGTACACCTACATGTACACGTACACGTACACCTACACGTACACGTACACGTACACGTACACCTACACCTACACGTACACCTACACGTACACGTACACGTACACCTACACATACACGTACACGTACACCTACACGTACACGTACACGTACACCTACACGTACACGTACACGTACACGTACACGTACACCTACACATACACCTACACGTACACGTACACGTACACCTACACGTACACCTACACGTACACGTACACGTACACCTACACGTACACGTACACGTACACCTACACGTACACGTACACGTACACCTACACGTACACGTACACGTACACCTACACGTACACATACACGTACACCTACACGTACACGTACACGTACACCTACACCTACACGTACACATACACGTACACCTACACGTACACGTACACGTACACCTACATGTACACGTACACCTACACATACACGTACACGTACACCTACACGTACACGTACATGTACACCTACACATACACGTACACGTACACCTACACGTACACGTACACGTACACGTACACGTACACGTACACCTACACGTACACATACACGTACACCTACACGTACACGTACACCTACACGTACACCTACATGTACACGTACACCTACACGTACACGTACACGTACACCTACACGTACACCTACACGTACACGTACACATACACCTACACGTACAAGTACATGTACACCTACATGTACACATACACGTACACGTACACGTACACGTACACGTACACCTGCACGTACACGTACATGTACACCTACACGTACACGTACACGTACACCTACACGTACACGTACACGTACACATACACGTACACGTACACGCATACGCGTACCCATACGCATACGCATACGCGTACCCATACGCATACGCATACGCGTACCCATACGCATACGCATACGCATACCATACGCATACGCATACGCATACGCATACGCATACGCATACGCATACCCATACGCATACGCATACGCGTACCCATACGCATACGCATACGCGTACCCATACGCATACGCATACGCGTACCCATACGCATACGCATACGCGTACCCATACGCATACGCATACGCGTACCCATACGCATACGCATACGCGTACCCATACGCATACGCATACGCGTACCCATACGCATACGCATACGCGTACCCATACGCATACGCATACGCGTACCCATACGCATACGCATACGCGTACCCATACGCATACGCATACGCGTACCCATACGCATACGCATACGCGTACCCATACGTATGCATACACGTACGCATACGCATATGCGTACACGTACGCATATGCGTTCACATACGCATACGCATACGCATACGCATACACATATGCATACGCATACGCATACGCATACGCATACGCATACGTATACGCATACACATACACATACACATACACATACACACATCCATACACATGCATACACATATACACATATACATACGGATACACACACATACACATACACGCACATACACGTACACGCACATACACATACACGCACACATCAAATGGAATATGAGGTGAATTCCAACACAAAGATGAAAACATGTTCTTTTAAGTTAGAACATGAAGCTCGGGGGTACGCCTAAAATTTTGTTTATAGATTTATTTTTGAGGAAAAAAATCTCTCCCATGTATGTATGCATGTGTGTGATAAGTGTCTATGTATATGAATATGATTGTAATAAATGCACATGTATGTATTCATATATATATATATATATATATATATATATATATATATATATATATATATATATATATATATATATATATATATATATATATGTGTGTGTGTGTGTGTGTGTGTGTATGTGCATATGTGTATTAATGTGTGTTATCTCTATGCATGTGTTAATATGTACATGTGTGTGTCTCATGTGTATGCATGCACACACACACACACACACATATATATATATATATATATATATATATATATATATATATATATATATATATATATATATATATATATATATATATATATATATATATATGTAGTGTGTGTGTGTGTATGCACATGTGTATTCATGTGTATAAATGTATGCATGTGTATGTGTATAAGCATGTGTGATGTGTATGTAGCTACATATGTGTTTTCAACTATGTATGCACGTATATGTATACAATTGTGCATGTGATATGTATGTATCTACATGTGTGTTTTATATATATATGTATCTGTATTTGCATGATGTGTATGTATCTATATATGTATTATGGTCTCCATTGATTCAAGTAGCTATATATAGAGAGGCATAAGGTTGGGAGGAGAGTCATCTTTCTAGCAGGTGGTGAAATCTGTTCTCAAATAAATGCACAATGAAATCTACATCAGAGAATACTACATTTATATATATATATATGTATATTTGTATACCTAGATCCTATTATATTTACTCTTATTTTCAGATTTTATTATTATATGGTCCTCGTTTATTCGAGTAGCTAATGATTTGTGTTCAATGTAAGTGATGCGTCTGCACTTGAGGACAAGGTTATTGAAATGAACATATACAATGATAAGAAGAGGACTAGATGCAATGTTTCTTCTCTACATGATATAGTTTTTTCTCTGAATGATATTCTTGAACCTAGACACACACACACACACACACACACACACATATATATATATATATATATATATATATATATATATATATATATATATATATATATATATATATATGTGTGTGTGTGTGTGTGTGTGTGTGTGTGTGTGTGTGTATATATATATATATATATATATATATATATATATATATATATATATATATATATATATATATATATATATATATATATATATATATATATATATATATATATATATGTGTGTGTGTGTGTGTGTGTGTGTGTGTGTGTGTGTGTATATATATATATATATATATATATATATATATATATATATATATATATATATATATATATATATATGTATGTGTGTGTGTATGTATGAATGTATGTATGTGTATATATATGTGTGTATGTGTGTGTATATATATGTGTGTGCATATGTGTGTGATTATTTTGGGAGAGAGAATTCAACAACACGGAGGCCATGGCTTCCACAACATTTGAACTCGGAAAACATTTTCAGCACACCAAGGAAAATTGTGAGACTTATCAAGCTCATGATAAAGATGATGGGACCATGAAGGTCACCATGGATCCTCCAAGTGCTCTGATGCCAATGCAAGAGAATGACAATTACGACCACCACATGCTAGAGAGATGACTCTCCTCCCAACCATATGCCTCTATGTATAGCTCTATCCAAGGGATTGCCAGGTTGGGCAGGTGGACTCTAACCATCCATGCGCCAACCATGTAATTGCATGTGTGTCAAGTGTCCTAGCTAATTGGAGTTAACTCAAGTGGATGCTTCTAAAAGTTTCTAGAGCTCCTTGGAATAAACACTCTCCCCATGTACCCCATGGGGGTTGAGCCCAAGAACTTTTCCTTCACACCTTTGAGACTTAACCACTAGGCTAAGTGGATCACTTGTTAACAACACCACATGAACTTCTCCATAAGTCTAGTCTCGAGATCTTCGGTCATACACACAAGTGACCAAATGGTGTCCAATTTGAGATCTATGTGAACCGGCCATACCCTTAGATCATAACTTACTTTATTACATTCTTCCCTCCTTGGAAAACATTTTTGTCCTAAAAAATAGACCTATGTAAATACTATAGGCAACCCTCGAGCCTCATGTTCTAAAACTAGAAGAACATGTTTCATCTCTGTGGTGGGATCCTTGCCCAAATGATTTAAAAACCATCTAGTATTGCACTTTGATAAACTAATCAAAGTACAAAGTAGCAAATGAATAATAAGGGTGGTTATAAAAACATCCATGACCAATTCACCATTTTACTATGTGTGATCTAGGAACGAACATGTGAAATGGGTGGATTCCAATTACTAGTCCATTTATGGGCATGACTAGTGCATAACATAATAACAGAGACTAGATTCTTATCCCTCTCAAGACGTTAAGAAATCTTGATTCACTTGACTATGATTTGGAAAACTTGAAGTCTGGTTGGTCCAAACATCTAACTTGGATGTTTGTACAATGACTTACTCCTAACCAACAATTAGTTGATTTTTTCACCTGACTAGAGGACTACTTTGTCCTAATGAAAATCCTATGTAAATTATAGGAAAAAGTTTGCCAATTTACTTGTGGTCAACCATACTTTGACTAGACCAAATCAAATTAAAAATGAAAATTGTCCAATTGAGGACATTTTCTCAAAGGCTTGAGCTAAAAATTCTTGGGAATTGTCAATCTGAAGAGCAATTCCTAACTTCTCTGTTGTAGAGTGTACTGAACTCTAGAAACTCATTAGAGTTATGCTCGATAACTGGAAGAAAAATCAAATGAATAAGCCAACTTAGACTTATCGTCTTTTGAAGATTGAAAGGTTACTTGGGCTAAGCCTTGACTTTTGTGAAAAGATTCAAATATCCTCTCTAAATCAAAAGATTCAAAAAGCGGAAAGAAAGAACAAAAACTCTGTATAGACAATTCAAAATTTGTGTAAACTTGTGATGAGTCAAACTCTAGATGAATCAAGACTTCAACTACTCAAAGATCTATTTCACAAGGTATTGAAGCACTTTTTTCCTATATGTAAGATAAAATAGACTAGATTCTCAAAACGATTCATGGAGTAAATCTAAACATCATCCAACCAAAAGATACTAGTGTGGTATCCAACATCAGTGTGTCGACCCACTAATGTTCTATTGATGAGGTGTTACTCAAATAGTGCTTCAATTGAGACTAAGTTCATTCCTTTATTCAATCTTTATGACTGCTTACTGGGAATGCAATTCTTGTGTATTTCTTTGAGTCAATGGGTTGAATTTACTGAGTTTCATCAGGAAGTTGGTGCTTGAATTAGTGAGTTTAATCCTTAGTTAAAAGGATCAATTCAAAGTCAAAGTCCTACTTCTTCAGAAATTTATCATATATTTTTGAATCAACAACACTTTAGCATGAAGTGTTCAATAATTCAAATAAGAACAAGTCTTTGCCCTATTTGAAAAAGAAGATCTTGGAAGTTACTTACTTCATATGTTCTTACTTACTTGATCTTGAAGTATGTTGAGATCATGCTTTTATCCTTCTTGAGTTTAAACTTCTCCTTTGAAATTTTAATCCCCTTGAGAAGCAAATCTAACTTCGAGATTCATTCTAGGACTAAAAGGTAATTATAATCCCATGGTCTGAACCATCTTTCTTACATCAATCTGAGTATAAAATCTGGTGTCCCATACCACCATATTCTATATTCACATTGACTTGGGAGTGATACTTATCCTGAAGTCTAAACATCTCTTGATAGAAAACCCACTCACTTCAATTCTTTAAAAGCATTTTGAAGTTTTAGGCATTACCTCTTACTAGATACTCTAGCTTTTGATTCCTTCACATGGCCCTTTCACAATCTCGTGCTTTGCCTTGGAAACTTGAAAGCCTTTGGATGGAATGTCCATCCTTCTTTTCTAGGGTTTTCAAAACAAAAACCATTTATAATTCCAAGTTTTTTGAATTTATTAGTCCTATTGGTTATTCTCAACCAATTTGTAGCAAAAAGATATTTTCACTTCTTGTGTTTAGATCCCTTTTTAATTAAAGCTTTAAGTAGCTACCCTGGACAAGAATTTACAAGAATCTCTCTACTCCGTAAGTCTAAGTATCCGCTCATGCTTTTTGGATTTTACCAAAATACCTTTAAGGATAGGTAAACTTTACGTTGTACCTTCCATAGACTTAATTACCATTATCATGGTTGCAAATTACATACTTGGAACATTTTACTATGTATAGACTTGAAATAGCTTACTATTTTCACACTTTCAATTGGATAAATGGAACTTGAGTGAAAATTTCCCTAAGGGAATTTGATTGCCAATACTTGGGCAAACTTTGAGGTAGTTCCAATTGCAAGTTCTTGGACAAAAAATGCCAATCTTGATCAATTCTGGTTGACCTTAGGACAAAAATAAAACTTAGTCTTTATCATTAAGATCTCTTGAACTATCAAAAGCTTCTTTGTTTACCACGAGATTTTAGATATCTTTTCCTCAACTCAAGTCTAAGCATATGCTAATGCCTTTCAGATTCTAAAGCTAAGAATCTCATCAAGATTGATACACCACTAGGTTATAACAACCATTGGACTTGAGGTACCGCTATCGATGGTTTGGGACTTCTTGAAAACTACTTAATCTTTAATGAACTTGAAGAATTCTATGCTCACTACTAGGGATCAGTTTTTGATACTTGAGATTCCTTCTAAGAAATTAAGAACATGAACATATGATTCATCTTGGACTCTTTTGTATTGATAGAAAGATATTTGAAAGAAACTCTAGACTTTCAAAAAATATTCAGAAGCTTTATTGCTTCAGTTGTGTTCATTTTCTGAGTATCAAACTAAAGGATAAATATCACCTTTAAGATATGGTTTCCCATAGCAATATGAAGTTTGAATTGAAATTTCATTTATGTGATATGTATTCTTGTTCTCAAGTTTGAAACAAAATTATTATCATTGGTCAATAGTTTGATGTTACTAGAATACTTTAAAGATATTGCAACAATCCGCTATGATTTCATAGTTTAAAGTACAAGCATCTTATAATGATTGAACCAATGTGCAATAATTTTACTCTGAACACTTTATTGTTTTCTTTTCCTATCCATTAGTTAGGCTTTAATGATTATGTCATGTTTCTAGAAAATATACCTGAAAAGAAATTGAAGCTTCCAGCGTGTGATAGCTTTTATCTTTAGAATATTTTCAAAAGGACATCTTCACATACTTGTCCTACCATATTTTTGAGCTTTATGGCTTGTTTTGGGAAAAAGTTTGTGGATCAATGAAGATTCCTTTCTTGGAACTTCTAGTATTACCAAAAGAAAACTTCATCTTGAATATGATATGAACAATGTGCGATTCATGAAATAGAAGACTAGACTATTTCATTCAATTGCTTATCTTTAGGAAGTATCCCAATTCCTAAATATCTCTTGACTAGGGTTTCCTCTTAACCCACAAACAACTGAAATGAAACCACCAAATAACTCTCTATTCTTTCTAAAAAGGAAGAGTTTAGTCAAAGTTTTCATATTTTCTCAGCAATCTGCATCGTTACTAGAGATTCAACCATGGAACCTAACATCCCTCTATTGAACATAAAATTTCAATTGATGAAAAGGTTCAATATTTGATTTCCATCACTCTTTGGGATGGAATCAAGTGCTCATGGAACTAGGGAAACTTTTCTTAAGTGATCATCTTATTTGGATGCATGAGAAATTACATAAGCAAGTGTAAATTCTCCTTCTAAATTTGACTTTATGATTCGTTAAGTATCTCTTGGACTTAGAGTCATCATAAATTTTAAAATTTTGCAAGTAGTCATGTTTTCTTGCTCATCAAGATGGCGAGAAAAGTGAATGATTGACCTTATTATGCCTACTTTTACTAAGCAAGACTTCTAACATACTTAATGGAACATGTCATTGAGTATGTGATACCTAAGTATCACTTTGAGAAAGAATGGACTAGTTAATTAAGCTACAAGGTAGCTAGTAACTTTGCAACTAACTAGTTTTACGTCTCCCCACAAGTCTAACTTGAGCTTGAAAAGTAAGGTAAATACTAGGAAAGTACATTCACTTGTCTACTTAGCAACCATCATGCTCTATCATATGCAAATGCATGTACTTGCATGCAAATGCATGTACTTGCATGCAAATGCATGTGTTTGAATGCAAATGCATGTGTCGGCATGTTTTTCTTTTCACGACTTAACTAAATCAAGCAAGTCTTGATCTTGCAATGCATGTATGTCATGCATCCATGCAGAAATAGACTAACTTCACTTCCTTTACAATATATAAATCATGCAAGTGCACAAACATGGGTGCATCAAATAGCTTTTCAAACAAGAAGGAAGCTTGTGTTGTGCATAAAACATCTTTTTGGAAGGAGAAATTCTTATACAATCATTTCATTTCCATGCATGAAGTGAAAATGATGATTCATAGATGCAAGGAAGAGCTTATGAATTTTCCAACATGTCTATGCTCGTCTGTTTTGCTTTCATTTATCATTCAAAAGCCACATTAATATTATCAACAAATGAATATTTATACCATGCTTTCATGATAATTAAATGCAAACTAAATGAAAGCAAAGAGTGAAGCAAGTATTGAAATGAAAACATCAACTTGGAAAATACTTATTGCGAGATCAAGCTACATCCTTTGAACTTGATGTAAGAAACAAATTCTCTTGGTTCCTCCCTTGGAAGATCAAAGAAGAAGACTTCTTCACGACTTCTATGACATCAATGAAGACTCCCTTCTCCGTATTTTTCCATCTTTGAAAGAGCAAGAATAATTCTTAATACTTAGGTTTCATTTATGTGTAGAGAAGATCGGGCTCTCCTTCATCAAGAGATAGTGTGCTCAAAATCCATCAAAAAACCCTTTTGATGTGATGCATTTAGGAGAAATATTATTCAAAGTTGATGATGAGAGCTCATCATCAAAGGACTATGGGTAGTTGGATAACTCAACTACTTGTTGACCACAACGACTCAAGTTTGAATCTTGAGGGGTGCAATCATGAGGACTATGAAAATGATTCCCTTTTTTATGCTTCACTCTCTATTAAGAGAGTAACTGACGCCTGATTGGAGAAGAGATAATCAATTTCGCACTTGTGTTGATATTTATGGATAGCTTGACTTAATAACCTGGAAGTGATAGCCACAAAAGAATTTGTCTTTTGCTTTTATGTAGCTACATATTGGTTACTCCTGTAAATTTAGAAACCTATGAAACATTGAGGAAGTGATAACAGTGAAAGAATTTGTTTTTTGATTTTCTTGAGCTACATATTGGCTACTCCTGTAAATTTAGAAACCTCTAAAATATCGAATAACAGAGATCATCACTTCATGGATGAGAAATTAGACATTTCACCATCATGGAAAATTCCGAGTTCAAAAACTCAAATCTCTTTCCTATCTCCGTTTTTGCAGACATCATACAATGAATTCAATAAACACGAATTTAATATCTTATGTATATACGACTATAGAGAATAGACGATCTTGTCATTCCAAACTCTGGAGGTTTTGCAAGTGCAGAGATCAAATCCATCTGGCTATGCTAGATAATCCATTCTTGCCTTTTTTGGGATTGATAACTTAGGCTCACGTTCATATATTATACATCATATTATTTTATTTTTCCAAAGATTATTTTGAGAGAGAGAATTTAATAGTAGGGAGGCCATGGCTTCGACAACATTTGAAATTCCTCAAGCATCCTTAGCTCTTCCACAAGAGCAAATGTGAGGAATAATGACACATTTGACAGACATGGCTATCAATGCATGTGCCTGAGCATCTCTGCCATCCCAACAAATTTGCTCTTTAGTAGGTGCAAATATCATCATCTTCAATGTTGTCTACATCACCTTTGGCAACAATGTTTGCAAGTGTAATAGGATGTTTTTCAACACCCTCCATAATATTCCACAGTCCTTTTGCAACCAATACATGATGCATCATATAAGCCCACAATGGGTAATTGGTACCATCCAACTTATCCTCAACATCCAACATACACAATACATCACTATGTTCAGCCATGGCCACTGATTAAAATACCCTGATGCAAAAAAATTACTATATCTCAAAAAGTTGAACAGAACTACCTAGTCGAGCTCTACTAAACATATAGCAGACGTCGAGATGTTTATATGGGAAAATTGAAACTTGTATATATCTTTGGCACGAAAAGATGAATTGCCTACACAAGCACTGTGGTAGTGCATTCGGAGGCCGAAATGAGCTCAGATCGCGATTTCGGCACCACAAAGTGAAGCCATTTTGATCTCATAATCAGCCTGAGTATGCTCACCAAATTTCGTGCGATTTTGAGACTATGACCGGAGGGGTGTCAACGATGCCCTAAGTGAAGCGATGACCTGCTCTGATACCAATTCTTGGAGTTCAAGGTCTGTGGAAGCATGCAAACAAAACACAAAAGAAGAAGAATCTTGGAGCACAACACACAATACTGAATGTATTACCACTAGAATGTACAAAGATAAGTGATCCATTAGGGTTATAGGTGTATATACAAGCTGGGGGAAAAAACCTTCTAAAGAGGGAAAAAAGTGCCTCGGTGGTCCTAGTGTGTTCACACACATCACTATCTAAATATGTGAACAAGAAGGTTCTAGAGCTCGCAAAATACTCTCCCCGTGTACCCCATCGGAGTTGAACCCAAGTCCTCCTCCTTCACACCTTTGAGACTTAACCACTAGGCTAAGTGGATCACCTATTTGCAAGAGCACATGACCTTCTACATAATTCTAGTCTCAAGATCTTTGGCCATATACATGGGTGACCAAATGGTGTCCGATTTTAGATCTGTCTAAACCGACGAGACCCTTAGATCATAGACTTATACTTTATTACACCTAGAACTATATATATGTATGTGTATTTGCATGATGTGTATGTATCTATATATGTATTATGGTCCTCATTGATTCAAGTAGCTAATGATTTGTATTCAATGTAAGTGATGCATTTGCACTTGAAGACAAGGTTATTGAAATCAACATATACAATGATAAGAAGATGACTAGATGCAATGTTTCTTCTCTGCATGATATTGATCCTTCTCTGAAGGATATTCTTGGACCTATATATATATATATATATATATATATATATATATATATATATATATGTGTGTGTGTGTGTGTGTGTGTGTATAGATGTGTTTCTATATATATATATATATATATATATATATATATATATATATATATATATATATATATATATATATATATATATATATATATATATATATATATATATATGTGTGTGTGTGTGTGTGTGTGTAGGTCCAAGAATATCCTTCAGAGAAGGATCAATATCATACAGAGAAGAAACATTGCATCAAGTCATCTTCTTATCATTGCATATGTTGATTTGAATAACCTCATCTTCAATTGCAAATGCATCACTTACATTGAATACAAATCATTAGCTACTTGAATCAATGATGACCATAATACATATATAGATACATACACATCATGCAAATACACATACATATATATAGTTCTAGGTGTAATAAAATAAGTCTATGATCGAAGGGTTTGGCCGATTCAGATAGATCTAAAATTGGATATCATTTGGTCACCCGTGTGTATGGCCAAAGATCTAGAGACTAGACTTATGTAGAAGGACAAGACCTACGCCAAGTGTCGTGAGTGTGGTATCGTGGGTTTGAAGAGAGATTTTGCATCTACAAACACATAGGAGTGACAAGGAGGACACAAGGTACTCATATTTGCAAAAATTTTTGAATTTGGACTCCAAAAAATCCAGGTGTCGTGTTCTCCCACGGTTGAGTGTCACGACATCTAGATGTCGTGATCTCTTGTGGTTGAGTGTCTCGATATCTAGCCACGTCGGATATCGTGAAAATTTTTGTGGCATCTGGCAGATATGGGGTATCGTGGGATTTTCTTTGTGACATCTGACGAGTGTCGTGTGTCGTGATTTATTCCGCGACACCTGACGAGTGTCGGATATGGTGAACTCAGTCTCGTGACATCTCACAGGTATCAAGTATCATCAAACTCTTCTCACGATATTTGTCGCATATTGAGTATCGTGTACTTATTATTGTGTCAAGTATCGAGTATTGTGGATTTTCTTGGCGACATTCCTCAAGTATCGTGTGTCGTGGGACTTTCTTCACGACATTTGGCAGGTGTCGAGTATCACGGATTTCCCTCACGACATTTGTCGAGTATCGTATATCATGACTCTGCAGGTGTCGGATGTCGTGGAGCTGCCATCGTGACATTTGGTGAATGTCGAGTGTCGTGGAGTTCTGAGAGCGATATTTGTCCAGTGTCGAGTGTTGTGCTTAGGGATAAGTTTTGTGATATCCCTCGAGTGTCGAATGTCGTGACAGATCAGGTGTTGAGTGTCGACATCTGATCAGGGCTAAGTTTTGCGATATCCCTCGGGTGTCGAATGTCGTGACTGATTAGGTGTTGAGTGTCGACATCAAATGTTGACATCTTATAAGTGTTGAATGTCGTGAGCTCCAAGTGTTGCAATATTTCCCAAGTGTTGTGTGTCGCCTGTTTTGAAGCAATCCCAGAGAGGTTTTGTTTCCTTTAACCCCCATAACCCTGAACTAGCATAACTTTCTCATACAAAATCCGTTTGTAGTGATTTTGGGTTTGTTGGAAAGCTCGTGGGGAGTACTACCAAAACTTCACTGGTTATGGTAAAATTAATATGTGGATTATTAGATATGGTATTTTGAAGTTGACCCTCAGGTTGGACTGGGAAGGAAGGGGTTCCACAAGATTTTGAGCAATACAAAGGACAATTGTGGACTTGTAGACAAGGCTTTTGAACCTAAGATCAAGTAGACACGTAGGAAGTGATAGATAAAGTACCAAATCATCTAAGGCTAGTGTCAAACAAACAACCAATTGGGGGGCTCACAACTCCGTGGTTAGCACTACCTGCTGAGTTCACAGACGAGTGAGTTAGAAATGTCATTTAACTGGGAGAGACTTTTGGCTTCTAAAGACATGCATAGTTCAGTACCTAGGGAAGGCTTTATGTCTCTAGTGGAAGGGGAATATCAGATGTCTCTTCAATACATATCCACTAACTTGCAAGGAATACCCATCTACCTTGATGGTATACACAGGTCAGTAGCAAGGATGATAAACGCTACAGTATCTAAAATAGTTCCAAGATCGGCTGTCAAGTATGAACATGGAGTTTACATGGACAAGGTGGGAATGTAGTAACCGAAAACCCTGATCAGATTAATGAAAGAGGAGAGTTAGCTCGAGATCAGGAAACTACCTCACAAAACCCATTTGAAACCCAACAAAGAACGGAAAATGTGATATCAGGACAAACGAGCCAATGTAGTAGGCCGAACAGACCTCAGGTGCAATCCATGATGCTCGGAATTAACTCCCACAACCAAACTAGCCAGGGAATAGGAAATATGAATAGAACCACCCTTAGGGCAAAACCACCCCAAGGTGTAGGAGCTGGAATACACCCAGTAAAACCCGCTTTTCCCATCATAATTCGACCCCTAAGCCCGACAGAACATTGAGACCAATCCAATTGGCCAAATGTATCCGAAATGGTTACGATGGCACAAGAGAGCCGTATGACCACATTGCAGAATTCAAGCAGGTGTTGCGAGCGGAGCAAGTGGACGACTTTTTCACGCAATATGAATCCTTTGGGCTAACCCTCACAGGAATAGCCTTAACTTGGTTTCAATCCTTAGATCCAAATTGCTTTGGCCATATTGAACAATTCTTCCAAGAACTTATTTGGGAATTCACTAAGCGAGGGATCAAGGACAATTTGTCATCCTTAATTCATAGTTTCAAACAAGATCCTAATGAGACAGTAAAAAATGTAGCACAAAGATTTAATCAATACGTAACCCGATGCCCTGTGACAGAGAGGCCTTCTTAGCAAAAAATGATATCCCTATTTTTAGAAGGTCTAACCAATGGAACATTGAGAATCTTAGTATACGTAAAATGACTACAAACCCTGAGTGTCTTCAAGAGAGCATAGATTTGGAAGACAACTTAGCTGAGGATCTCAAAACCACACAAGATCTTACCAAATCAGAGGATACTAGGAGCAATGAAACTTCTAGTTCGAGTTATGTGGAGGAAGTGGCAGAGCTAGTGGCCAAGAAATTAGGAGTACAAGGAGAAAGGAACTACCAGAACTCCTCCTTGAGAGTGCCAATGTTAGGAAGCTGCACACCTTGCAGTGGGGATCATCCATCTCATGTCTGCACCAGAGAAGGATTAAGGTTATTGCAACCTTATCCTTACAATAGACAACCACCTCAAGAGCCTAACATATACTCTTATAGTGAGCAAAAGTACATCAACTACAACACTGAAAACTATCCAATGAATAGACAGCCACAACCGTTTGTACCACCCGAATGTAGACCATACGGGTACCCTCCTAGAGAACAAGGCAGAGAAGTTCCTAGGTATAACCCATGTCCAGAACCACAAGGAGCAACTAGACCATATGAACATGGAGGATATAGCCAACCTCAACCTATACCATGACAACAACCACCCCACCCACTAGCTCCGATACAAGGGTAGAACATCACAATACAAGTCGTTTGTCTTGAGTGTGGCAAAGAACAGCTCCTTAGAGAGACATCCCTCTAGTGCACCAAAGGTTACACCCGTTAATGTAATGGGCCTAGTAGGGGATTCAAGTTCCAATAGTGATAATGTGGCTCCTATACATGTAGTTACTAGGGCACAA
This sequence comes from Ceratopteris richardii, assembly GCA_020310875.1. Classification (NCBI taxonomy): domain Eukaryota; kingdom Viridiplantae; phylum Streptophyta; class Polypodiopsida; order Polypodiales; family Pteridaceae; genus Ceratopteris; species Ceratopteris richardii. The sequence goes on along the minus strand of CM035428.1, from coordinate 96,492,509 downwards.
GCCTTACAAAAAGCTAAACTAGCTGAGCAATCAGAGCCAAGTGAGTCAGGAGAGCCTAGTAAGAGAAAAACAAGAACATGGAAGGATACTAGAGAGAAAGCCAATCATAAGTGGACCAAAAAGTTATCCGAACTAGAAGAAAGCTTGAAAGATGCAAAAACAAAAATAGAAGATATTGCCTCTCAAAGCCCCTCGCATGTCAAAACTCCATCCACACCACCTCATCCCCACCCACCAACCATTGTAAATAGAACACCACAATCAGGGTCTGTTCTTGCAGATCCAACCCCAGAAGACTTGGACATGATGTTCAAGGCATACTAGGCTCGACTTCAAGAAGGGCCAACACCTGCAAACCTAGACAAGATCTACCCTAGAGCAGATTTAGAGATTGAACGGACAAAAATGTGCATAAAAATGGTGGAACTAGCTCAAGCTATGTTCGAGGCCAATCAATCATTCAATCAGACAAATGCTATTACACCGGGTTTGAGAAAGCTCATTACCAAAGAAAGTCTATGTTCCTGACTCCATAGATGATGTTCCAAAGAAAGTCTATGTTCCTGATTCCATAGATGATGGAGAACCTCTTTCAATTCAATAACACACTCAAAAGTTCTTGCGGGAAATACAAGAAGAGAAGTGGGCCAAGGAGAAGGATGCTCCCCCTCCTATTCTTGAGATTGATGACCTTCACGATCAATTTCCACAAGACATTCCATCTATGTATGAAGAACAAGTAGAGCAACAAGGAGAAGAAAGGTTAGAATTTGAATCCAATTCTTTACAAGAGTTGCCACAGTTCACAGGCCCATGGGAATTTGAATCTCTCCAGATCAGAGCTCCCACAATATTGATCAGAAATGAAGACTCGGTGGTTCCAAGAAACACTGAAGTCGTAAAAAACACTAAGGTTAAGTGTCATCTCACTTTAGAAGAGCTGCTCAAAGTAAAACCTGAGTTATGGAAACATGTGGCAAATCAGGTTCTAGAACTTGATTCCAAAATGCCAAAAGCAGGCTCTAAGAAAAAAGTCCCAGAGATACCTCTAGACAAAATAGGGGACATGTGTGAGGGTGAAGAAGGTAATACTTATCTTCCAATCACCTACCAAGGTTACACAACCAAAGCAATCATAGATTCAGGTGCTGGTGCTGCTATTGCAACCACCTCCTTATGGAAGCGATGGGGCAAACCCACATTAAGACCAACTAGAATGAAGCTTCAAATGGCAGACGATCATTTTGAAAGACCTCTAGGATTGCTTGAAAGAGTCCATTGTGATGGATAGTTGCTTTATTTCAGAGGAGCACTATCTAGAAGACATAGGAGTATTTACACAAAAAGAAGAAGAACCTCTCACAAGCATCAACACCGTAAATTCAAAGAATGGAAGTGACGGTGATCAAAAGAAAAAGAAAAGAAAAGTAGCAAAACAAGAATAGGAGGAAACATTGTTTGAGGTACCAGAGAGTTTCAAGAAATACGAGGTTGAGGACCAAAAAAAATTGGTACGAATGCCTAAGAGAGAGGTCACAACAGGAGAAGCATATGATAACAAAGAAAAGACCAAAAAAATCATAGTCACCATCAAAGAGAACGAAGAAAGATGTACGTACATAGGAGATGACCTAAGTAAAGAAGAGGAAGTAGAGTTCATAGCTTTGTCAAGGGAATATAGGGACGTGTTTGCATGGCACTATAGAGACTTGAAGGGAGTAGATCCAAAAATTTGCTCTCATACGATCCCCATGATAGCAGATGCCAAGCCCACCAAACAGAAGTTGTACACATATAATGACACTTATGCAGCTAAAATAAAAGAAGAAATCGACAGGCTGATTGAAGCCAGATTTATCTATGAGATTGAGCATACTGAATGGGTGTCCCCCATTTTAGTGGTGCCCAAGAAGAATGGAAAGTTACGTGTGTGTATTAACCTTAAAAAAGTTAATGCCGCTACAGTTAGAGATAGCTATCCACTTCTAATCACCGACCATTTATTGGAGCATGTTGCAGGCAAGGAAGTTTATAGCTTCCTTGATGGGTTTTCAGGCTACAACCAAGTAGCCATTGCCCCAGAGGATCAACACAAAATGGCCTTTTCCACAGAGTGGGGAGTCTTTGCATTTCGTGTGATGCCATTTGGTCTCACCAATGCACCTACAACATTCCAAAGGCTCATGTGTCATGTCTTCAAAGAGTTCTTGCGAAAGAGCTTAGAAGTATATGTGGATGATTTATGTGCTCATTCCCAACAAAGAAAATGCCACATCCCTGAGCTCAGACGGATCTTCAACAAGTGTAGAGACTATCGAGTGTGCTTGAACCCAGAAAAGTGTGTGTTCATGGTATGTCCAGGTAAAATCTTAGGTCATATTGTTTCTAAGAATGAAATATCAACAGATGAGGACAAAGTAAAAGCCATAGCGGAGTTGCCACGGCCAAGGAATGTTAAAGAGGTACAAGCCTTTATGGGCCATTGTGGATATTACCGAAGGTTTATTCACATGTATGCAATTATAGCTAAGCCTCTTTATGCCTTGTCGACAAATTTTGAGTGGAACGATGAATGCGAGAAGTCCTTCAATGAGCTGAAGAGACGCTTGTGCATAACACCAATACTGACCACTCCTGATTGGAATAAGCCATTCCATGTACATGTGGATGCATCCAATTATGCAGTAGGATGTGTGTTGTCACAACCCACAAGTGAAGGCTATCTAGATTTGCATATAGCATAAGCGAGCAGACAGCTAAACACTGAAGAACAAAATTATACAACAACTGAGAGAGAAGGCTTAGGCATGGTATATGCCGTAAAGAAGTTTAGACACTATCTATTGGCCAACAAATTTAAGTTTTTCATTGATCATCAAGCTTTATTATACTTGGTCAATAAACCTTGCAATACTGGACGCTTAGTAAGATGGTTCCTCTTACTAATGGAATATGACTTTGAAGTGGTTGTTAAGAAAGGTAAGACCCACCTCAGAGCGGATCACCTTTCTCGCATCACTTTAGGCGAGTCACCGCAAGGAGTGTCTGATGAATTGCCCGATGCTTATCTGTTCAATCTAGAAGTTGTTCCTAAATGGGCAAATAAGTTGGTACCAGTCCTAACCTTTGGACCTACAAATAAGAATGTAAAAACAAACAAATATGAAATTGTAAAATCACAAAAATATCAAATATTGGCAGGAAGCATGTACAAACAAGATACGGAAGCTGTTATAGCTTGTTGTGTCGAGGACGATGAACACAATAGTTGGTTGCAACAAGCCCATGAAGAATTTCTAGGAAATCACTATTCTAAACAACGAACATTGCAAAATCTAAAACGTTTAGGAGTGTATTGGCCTAGTATGGATAAGGAAATTCATGAGTGGATAAAGAATTGTCCAGTGTGCCAGAAGAAACCCCCTATGGAGCATGCGACTCTTTATCACGTATCATTAATTCCATATTGGAGTGCTCCATTGGTAGAATTCATGAGATCAGGAACATTACCCAATGAGGCTAGTCTAGCAAGGAAACAAAGCATAGAGCAAGAAGCTCAAGACTACACCCTCATAGGCGATAACCTATACCAAAGAGGCAAAGATGGTTACTTAAGATTGTGCATTCACGAATCAGACTACTTGAAAGTCTTGGAAACTGCTCACAGCAGTGTTGCAGGTGGACACTTTGGGCCTGACTGAGTAATCAAGACCATTCTATTCTCAGGACTTTGGTGGCCCACTCTTCATATGGATGCACATATGTATGTGAAGAAATGTGACACATGCCAATGTGCACAATATCCAATAAGAAAAGGTGAGATGCCTCTGAGGCCAATGATGGGAGGACGTGCATTTTTGAAGTGGGGCATAGACTTTTAGGTCCTATTAACCCCCCCGCTAGAAACTCCCATGCAGAGTACATTATTGTAGCCATAGATTACCTCACAAAGTGGGTGGAAGTAAAAGCCACCACCAAGAACGATGCTCAAACGACGGCTATGCCTTATTTGAGAATGTGTTCACTAGATATGGATTACCAATAGAGTTAGTAAGCGATAGAGGCACTCACTTCTTGAATGAAGTTATTGAAAACCTTCTCCAAGAATTATTGATGATACATAAGAAGTCTGCCCCCTTCCATCCACAAGCTAACGGACAAGCCGAGAGCACAAATAAGATCCTATGTAATGTATTAACAAAACTAGTAAATAATAAACGATCTGATTGGGACAAACAACTTCATCATGCTGTTTGGGCTTACCGAGTTGCCTACAAAACGGTACTCAATGCCACCCCATTTCAGATGGTCTTTGGACAAAATGTTGTGCTAACTTTGAATTTCCAGATCCCAACTTTAAAAGTAGCACAAGAGCATGAATGGAATGGACACGAGTTAACCTCAAGGATCTTTGATCTAGAACGCTTAGGTGCGACAAGGCTATGCGCGGCTGCAGGCATCTATGATGCAAAGAAAAGGCAAAAGGCATACTTCAATGCACATATCAAAGATAAAGGATTGAAAAAGGGAGACCTAGTGTTGGTTTATACGCCAAACCAACATCCCGCAAATTGGAAAAAAGAGGATATGGACCCATGATCATTAACAGAATTTCCACTAGTGGTGCAGTTCAATTGGCCACACTAGAAGGTGATATCCTGCCAAACTATATCAGTGGATGTCGAGTCAAGCTATATCAAGAATCTCTTACAGAGGCTATGCTAATGAGGCTCAATACTGCTAAGAAGCGAAAAGAAGAAGAGTTAAGGGTTAGAGAAGAAGCACATGCTGAGGCTAGAGAACGCATTAGGAGAAATAAGTTAAGATGCCTAGGCCTAGATGTCAATCTTGCGGCCCCAAGATACCACATGGCCATGTGTCAAACATCAAGTGCACTGCTTCTCAAATAATTGATCGACGTCCATTTGTGACCATAGCGGTAGGACAAGGGCAGAATGCAAGGACTGTGAGAGCATTGATTGACTCAGGTGCAGCAACTAGTGCAGTTAAACTTTCATACTGCCAGGATCTACAATTGAACATCAATTCCATTGAAGCCTATCTCATAGGATTAGGAGGTGTGGAAACCCCCTGTTTGGGTGAGGTAGAGCTTCCCATGTATCTTCAAGATGTTCCAATGAGAGTCAAAATGCTAGTGTGTGAAAATGAGGACCTTACGAAACCACTTGTCCTAGGTCAAGACTGGATCTATGACCATGCAGTCAACTTAAACCTTAAAAGCCAACTTCTTCAAGTTTGGATACATGAACAATGTAATACATTAGAGTTAGACAAGCATGCTCACAAATCCCGAGGTCACACATTCGCTTCATTCTTCTGAAACTAATCTTTGCAAAGAAAATGTTGTGTGTGTCAATAATCCTATGAGGCAAATGGACTCGGTCATGGACGCACAAGTTCAATAGCCAGCAGACCTCTCTTCTTCTTCATTGACTAATGCAAGCATAAATCGACCAAAGAGGCAAACAAAAAAGACATCTGCTATATCAATTAGACAGACAGAATTCAAGGAGAAAGAAGTTCAGGGCATGAAGCAAATTTGGGTATGAAAACGAGAACAACCATCAGCTTTGCCACAACCATTCCCATTGAGGCAAGACAACCATGCTAAAAGAAGCACCAAGAAATGAGGACCAGCTCAATCCTATGGTCTTCGACAGATTTGGGTACCAAAGCAATCGATGAAGGCTGACCATAATAACGTACAAATTTGGGTGCCAAAGAAATTAGCTGCAACTCAACAAGGGCGATTACAAATGTGGGTACCCAAGGCACTCTTACATGCACAAACACCACAAATCTCCTTCACAAGAAAAGTCTCCACAAAGAATCCAAGGAGAAGCAAGGGTCAGCACCAAGCACAAAGAACCAAAGTAGATCAACCCACGTCTTCGACAATAATGAGAAGACAACCATAAAAAATATGGGATTGGAAGCCAAACCCACTAGTAGCATCCACAGAACCAAAGCACCAACTGCAAGGGCTACAAAATTTAAGCAACCACTCAAGGATGAAAAATCCGTAGTGAATTGTACACAGCCACACACAGTTCTCAGATGGATTCCTATCAGGAGGAAAAATCAGTTGTCATTCGGGGATCCAATGGATGCCTCCAACAAAGGCTGCATTAACATTTGCCAAGAACATTGAAAGCCTCAACGTGCAACAACCATGTGCCTTTGGCATAATCTTGTCTTTTGCACCATGTAGGTCATGCATTTCCAAAGTATGCATCAATATAGGGCCACATTACACGGCCGTGCATAGACACAATTGAGGATCCCAGGCACAGGCGACACATCTGACATATGCAAAATATTTTATTGATGCTAACACCTTTTTCTTGTTTTACTCCATTGTTCAAGAAAAAGGAGGGAAGAAGACGAGAGAAAGAAGGGGATTGTGTGTTTGAAGAATCCCCAATGCGAACCATCAACAAGGACATCCATCAACAACGAAAGACAAGCTGATGGGCAATCACCATGATGGAAGTACAACACGAAGAGTTGAAGATCGACGTAACTTTCACCATGGTAAGAATTGTATGCTTCAACAACAACATAACCATGATCAATTAGGAAACCTCTTCGTCGGCATACCCTTGAGCACTTAGCTCAAAACCCAACTTCTTGCACCATAATTCTTCCAATGCATTTCCCAAGTATGCATGCATAGGGCTACATTACAAGGTCGTGCACAAGGCACATTCTTCTTCCAACCCATGCACTAATGCACTTTCCCATCAGTCATTATGGGTCACGAATACTTGATATGGAAACTAGGGAAGCCATCTTTGGAAGAACCAGAGGACATCACGGTGACAACAACAAGAGCCAAGAAGCAATCCACCACGAGAGTTGCTCATAATCAACATTGACAACCTCTTTTGAGTAGCTCACAATTTTTGAAAGCTCACAAAGACATCAAGCTGGAATACAAGGAAGAAGTCCATACAAAGGTAGCAATGACAAAATGACTAACTAGACAACTGCCCAAGCTACAATTGGAAGATGGACCACTCTTGTGGATACATGATGGACACTATCTCTCCACACTCTACATGGAACAACCACTACAACAAGGGTTTGTCGGGGACGACAGATTCTAGAGGGGGGGGAGTGTTGACAGTCAAGGTCACACACAAGCATGGAAGCACATCAATGAAGTGGACACACAAGAAGAAGGAGCATGTAGGGAGCTCCAAGAAGCACATGTCAAATTTTCATAAGAAATCCCTATAAAAATAGTGATTTTTATCACTAAAAACCATTGTAAATAACATTTTTCATTTTTGCAACTCCATTTTGTTCAAGCCGAGGAGTCATCGAGCTTGAGGAGTATTAGAACTATCATCTTGCCAATTTTCATAATTTTAAACTCCGTTTGAGCCCCCAAATAAGCCCTGGAACCTATTTTTTAACTATAGCCTGCACATGCCGAATCATTCATAGATCTTTCATAGCTATGAGCTTATACAGCCCATGACATAAAATGCCAGAAGCAATAATCACATCGCCATTTGACAGATCATGAACTATACACATGTCATCAACAAATTTCACAACCAAGCCAATCTTGGCTACTGATAACAAGTTCTTCTTGATCCCTGGCACAAATAAAGCATCTGATAAAGTGAAAGAACTACCATCAGTAGTAGTCAAAATGATCTTACCAACTCCCATAACAAGATAAGAGGAGTTGTTGGCTCATGTAACAGTATTCCTTGTAGGGGCAGGCTCGAGTGAAGAGAAGAAACTACGGTGCGAGGTAATATGTTTGGTCGCCCCGCTGTCGAAGTTCCAAACATCTGAGTCTACTACAAACATGCACTGCTCATGAGAAGATGGGTCAAAACTGCAATCAATAGTAAACACCCATTCTTCTTCCTGCACAAGATTAGTAGACTCTGTTTTTGGTGTAGAGGCCTCTGCAACAACCATTCCAGCCTCTTTTTGAGTTGCCTCTTTAGCAGCCAGTTTTGTACAGTTCTTTATGGTATGATCATTTCCTTTGCAGTACTTGCAAAACAATTTTTGCTTTTCGGATTTCTTTTCATCTTTGTCTTCCCTCTTTGATTGTGTAGAATTAGCAGATTTCTGCTTACTACTTGAAGAGCTCCATTTTCCTTTGCCCTTCTGACTAGCCAGGAAAGCTTGATTTGCAACACACATAATGGACCTATTCTGCCTGGATTGATCCTCCTGCAACAGAACAGAGACTAACTCCTCAAATGACAATGCATTTGGATTGCCTTTCATCATCAACCAAAGAGTAGAAGCAAAACTCTGATATGAATCAGGAAGACCATTCAGAATGGTCTACACAAGTGAGCTATCTTGTATAACCTCATAAGCAGAAATCAATTGTTCCTTCAAGTCTTTGATCTTTGTTAGAAAATTGTCCATGGAATCACCTTCATTCATGTGCTCACTCTCCAACTATTTTGGGAGGTAAGCAACACGAGCCTCATTCCTAGCTTGGTACAATGTGGTAAGAGTATCCCAAGCATCCTTAGCTATTCTCCGAGAGCATATGTGAGGAATAATGGCACGTTTGATAGACAAAGCTATCAATGCATGTGCTTGGGCATCTCTGTGATCCCAACGAATCTGCTCTACAGTAGGTGCAGCAAAAACCGTAGTATGAACAGGAATATGCAGAATATCATCATCTTCGACACCTTCTACATCAGCTTCAATACCTGTAGTTATAATAGTTGCAGGTGTGATAGGACGTTTTTCAACACCCTGCACAATGTTCCACAGTCCTTTTGCAACCAATACATGTCACATCATATAAGCCCATAATGGGTAGTTGGTACCATCCAACTTATCCTCAACAGCCAACATACGGAATACATCACTGCTTTTAGCCATGACCGGTGACTAAAATACCTTGATGCAGAAAATTGACTGTATCTCAAAAAGTTGAACACAACTGCCAAGATGAATTCTGCTAGACCTATAGCAGACTTCCAGATTATACTAGCAAATCGAAACTAGTATATACCTTTGGCACAAAAAGACAAAATAGCCTACACAAGTGCTGCGATAGTGCGTTCGGAGACCGAAACGAGCTCAGATCGCGATTTCGGCACCATAGAGCGAAGCCATTTTGATCTCGAAAACACGTTGAGTATGCTCACCAAAATTCATGCGATTGTGAGACTACAACCGGAGAGGTGTCAACGATGCCCTAGATGAAGCGGCGACCTGCTCTGATACCAATTGTTGGAGTTAGACGTCTGCGGAAGCAGGCGAACAACACAAGGAAGAAGACGAAGCTTGAAGCACAACACACAATACTGAATGTATTACTAGAGAATGTACAAAGATAAGTAGGGCATTAGGGCAATAGGCGTATATACAAGGGGGGGGGAACCTCCTAAAGAGGGAAAAAAGTGCCCCGACAGTCCTAGAATGTTCACACACATCACTACCTAAATATATCAACATGCAAGAACATGCATTTGCATATGATAAAGCATGATTGTTGCTAAGTAGACGAGTGAATTTACTTTCCTAGTATTTACCGTACTTTTTCAAGCTCAACTTAGACTTGTGGGAAGACGTAAAACTATATATATATATATATATATATATATATCTATATATATATATATATATATATATATATATATATATATATATATATATATATATATAAACACACACACACATAAATATAACAAATAAAAACAATGCGTACCACGAATTGTCATAACCATTGTCATGAGGAAGGAGATAAGAAAGAGAGCTCACACACAAATTGAGGCAAAGAAGAATGATCTTCTTCTTCTATTACATAAAAGGAATGTACAAGAATGACCTAAAAAACAAGAGTACAACAAGTGCAATATATAAAGATCAATACATAAGGAAAACTACTTGTTCCCGTTGCTGATTAGGTGGTCAAGTGGGGTAACTAGGTCGTGCGTATTCTTGCGAGAAAAATTGCCCTTATGAAAACTAAAATTTGCTAGAAAATGCATCTTGCATTTCAAAATCAAATGTGGTATTAATGGGTTCAACCTCTAGGTTAGGTATTGGAAAAGTGAATGCATCCACACCAATGGTGGTGGGGGGCTCTCTGACTTCTTAGGTGATGGCTTTTGTGGTGGTTTCTGAGGTGAGTAGGAAATTGGTGGTTCCTTTGATTATTATGGGATGCGAGAGTCAAATATGGATGGGAGGTATAGGTGTAGGAGGTTCCGTGGGAGACGAGGGGATGGTTGTGGTGAAGGTGATTTAGGGATTTGTAAACATGGTATGGTTCCCCTCATAGGCTTTCTTGCCCTTGCCTTGCTTGATTTGCGGGATTTCTTTGAGGTTCCTTTAAACCACTTCAACTCATCACTGGTCATAGCTCACTAGACCATGGAAGCCTCTTCCCCTTTGATTCCTTGTGTTCTTGAAGCATTCTTCTATGGTGTGGTTGGTAAGGCCACACATGTTGCAAAGTGGAGTATTATAGGGTCTCGTCCTACCTTGCTTTCTTGCTTTGCCCCTTCCTCTAGTACCTCTTCCTCTACTTGTGTAGTTAACTTGAGCTGTACTAACCTCTTCTTCATTCTTTTTGCCCCATCAAGGTGTTGAGGTCAGGTATCTGCATATCCATATAAAGGTCCATTGTTGTGGTGAAGAACTCCCACTTATCATCAGCTTTGATGCCATTGATGATCTATCTTACTATGTGTTCTTCTTCTATCTCCTCTCCAATGCTTGCAAGCTAGTCAGCTACATCCTTCATCTTGGTCACATAATCAGCCACTCTTTGCTTTGGTTGCTTTATTTTTTAGGGTTGTAAACTCCATCCATAGCTAGTTCTTCCTAGCTCTTGTATTTGATGAGAAATATGATGAGAGTACTTCCCAAGTCTATTGGGAGGTCTTGCAATTCCTAATGTGAGGTAATAAGAAATGAGATATTGATTTTAGTAGATAGGACCTGGCAAGAGCATCCTTTGCACACCATGTGGCCAACCTTTCTTGTTGTTCCCTTGTGGATTGATGTTTGCTCCTGAATGTTTGGAATCTCTTCATCTCCTGAGATGTATCCATATTGACTTCTCCCTTGTAGGTAGGCTTGCATCCTTAGTGACCATGCTAGGTAGTTTCTTGTATCCAATTTGTCAATGAATGATGGAAATCCATCCCCCATATTGCTTGTTGTTGCTCTGATACCACTGTTTGAGGAGATGGTGGATAGTCTTTAGAGATGAAGTGGTGCTGCTTAAACCTGTTTCACACTAGCCAAGAACAATTATTGGAGAGTGTAGTGGCATCTTTAGCTTGCTAATGATCATAAACAATCACCTATGTTGTTTGGAACATGATCCACTAATCAATGGATCAAAACACATAGGTAGGAAACTGATCCAAGGTCATAGACTTGCTATTTTAGTCTCTATACTTGTTCAGTGTTTGAAGATCCTAGTGTTCCAACTAGGGAGGAACTTGCAGGTTTGAAGAATTGGATGAGAAAGGATGCTCAAGCTAGGAGCATCATTTACATGGCTATAAATGATTATCTTCTACCTCACATCAGAGGATTAGAAAGTGCAACAGATGTGTGGAATGCTTTGGTAGAGCATTTCCAAAACACAACCAAGTCTAGGAAGTCCTCATTATGGGCAGAGTTTACAACCTTTAAGAAGAAGAGTTCACAATCAATTTCTGATTATGTGGCAAGAATGAAGGATATTGCAGATAGCTTGGGAGCAGTAGATGAAGACATTGAAGAGGATAAGTTGGTAAGGCAAATACTTACAGGTCTGAGAGGAGATGAGAAGTGGAAGCCTTTCATATTGTCCATAGAATTGTCACTAGACCACTTTACTCCTGATCTTAATCAATTGTTAGGACACATGCTAACTTTTGAGTAGGACATTAAGGGAGACAATGATAGGAGTGCAAGTCAAGCTATGTACTCCAAGGACAAGAAAAAGAATGGCAAAGGGAAGCAGTCAACTGATGATGACCGAACTTCAAGTCAAGCTAACTTTACAAAAGGAAAGATGAACTTCAGAGGTAAAGGAAGAGGAGGTAAGAACAAAGACAATACTAAGGCTTGTTGGATTTGTGGCAAAACCAATCATTTGGCAAATGATTGTTGGTATAACAATCAAAATGGTGGAAGCAATAACCAGAGCTTCAATCAAAGAGGTAGAGGAGGTAGAAACCAAAGAGGCAATTATTGAGAGGAAGAGGTGGTAGGACATCATATGCTAGAGGAGGTGGAAGAAGTTTTCAATCTCAGTCCTACAACAACAATTATTATATGCATCAGATCAGAAGGATGACATGATTCTTATCTTGAATGCAACTCATGAAGCAGTAGGAGAAGATCAAAGGGTGTTTTATATTGACTCAGGATGTAGCAATCATTTGAGTGGCAATATATCATTGATGACTGATATGGAAGCAAAGGTGAATGGACATATAGTTCAAACAGGTGACAACACCAAGCATAAGGTGGAAAGCATTGGATCAGTGAAGACAAAGAATGGAAGTACACTTTTGAGCAAGGTACTTTATGTTCCTACTATTCCTAAAAACTTGATAAGTGTAGGGCAAATTGTGGAGAAGGGATATGAAGTCAGATTCACAAATGATGGTGTTTATGTGCAAGATCCAAATCAGGGATATAGAAACATCATTGCAGGTAAAAAGGAAGGAAGGATGTTTACTCTCAAAGTCCAAGGTAACGTGGACATGATTTATTTACTTATGGAAGTCAAAAGATGTCTGAGTTAGATCTATGGCATAAAAGGCTAGGTCATTTCAATGAGAGAGCCATAAAGGAAATGTCAAGGAATGATGTGGTGCTTGGTTTGCCAAATGTTGAAGGGCAACACATGGTGTACAAGTGTGAAGCTCTTCAATTAGGTAAAGCACACAAAAGTTCATACAATAAATCAGGATATAAGTATTGAATTATGCTTGAATTGATTCATACAAATGTGTGGGGTCCTTCAAGGGACTATAGCATAAATGGATCTAGATATTATGTGTTGTTTGTTGATGATGCAACCAGATGGATTACTTTATATGTAATCAAGGACAAATCAGAAGTGTTCAAGACATTCAAGCATTATCATGCTTATGCAGAAAGGATTACAGGACAAAAGCTCAAGAGGTTGAGATCAGATGGAGGGGGAGAGTATTTTTCTAAGGAGTTTGATGATTATTTGTGGAATGCAGGTATAAAAAGAGAAGTAACTTGCAGGTACTCACCTCAACAAAATGGAATTACAGAAAGGAGAAATAGAACTCTTGTAGAGTTTGCAAGAGCAATGATGAAAGAAAAGAATTGTCCAAATTACTTATGGGCAGAAGTTATCAACACTGCAACATACCTTGTGAATAGGTTACCTTGTAAAGCTTTGGATGGAAGAACTCCTTATGAAGCATGGTGGGGTAAGAAACCTACCCTTGATCATTGTAAGGTATTTGGATGTTTAGCATATGCTTATGTTCCTTCCCAATTGAGACATAAGCTAGAACCCAAAGCAGAGAAGTATGTGTTTATTGGGTATGATGATAGACAGATGGGTTACAGATTGTGGAGTCCATCCACAAAGAAATTTCTTGTTACCAAAGATGTTACATTTGATGAGCAAATCACATGGTATACAGGCTCAACAAATGAATATGCAGATGTTAAAGAAATACAAAGGAAAGGGAAGACAAAAGTAAGTGTCTATGAAGAAGATATTGATGATGTTGATTATAAAAGTAAATTGCAGGATAATGTTGAAGATGGGCCAAGATTTGATCCAGAATCAAATGTGGCTGAGACTTCAAGAAGTGCCAAGGTCAAAAGATCCTTGAGAGAAAGAAAAGAACCTATCAGGTATAGTTATGATACATCTTTTCTAACAACAAAAGATTATGCTTACATTGTGAAGACAGAAGAGGATCCAATCACATATGAAGAAGCTAAAGGTAAACAAAGTTGGGAGAAGGCAATGCAAGAAGAGTATGATGCTCTACTTGAAAATGAAACATGGGAGTTGATGCCAAGACCAAAGAATCAGAAGGTCATTGGATGTAAGTGGGTGTATAAAACAAAAAGGTTTGCAGATGGTAAAGTGTCTAGATACAAGGCTAGACTTGTGGTCAAAGGTTATGCCCAAACTTATGGGGTAGATTATGATGAAACCTTTAGTCATGTTGCTAAGATGTCTACAATTATATCAGTGATTGCTATTGCTACTTGTAAAGGATGGAGGATTCAACTGGATCAGATTATGTGTGTAAGCTCAAGAGAGCTTTGTATGGGTTGAAGCAGGCCCCAAAAGCATGGAATTACAGGCTTGTTAAGTTCTTGAATGAATGTGGATTTCAAGCATCAAAGGCAGATAGTAGCTTGCTAGTGAAGGCAAGTGAAAATGGATACATATACATGTGTATTTATGTTGATATTATTATCACATGTACAGATGCTCAAGGAATCAATGAGCTTAAGAAACAAATAGAGAAGGAGTTTAAGATAAGTAATTTGGGAAACTTATCTTATTTCTTAGGAATGCAGATTTTATATACTCAACATGGAGTATATGTTACATAAGAGAGATACTTGAAGAATCTTCTGGTCAAGTTCAACATGGAGGATTACAAGTCTTCAACCACACCATTGGAGGTAAATCATAAGTTGAGCAGGTATGGAGGTGAAGAGTTTAATGACATGAAGAAATATCAGAGTTTGGTAGGTAGTTTAATCTATGCTACCTTGATAAGGCCACACCTATCATATGCAATAGGTGTGTTATCACAATTTATGCATTGTCCAAAGAAGACTCATTGGATTGCAACTCAAAGGGTACTCAGATATATCAAAGGAACCCTAAGTAAATGTTTGTATTATGGATTTACTTCTGATACAAGAATCAAAGTGTTTAGTGATGCAGATTGGGCAGGTGATTCAGATGATAGAAGGTCTACTCATGGGTATCTTTGTTATATTGGAGATAAATTAGTTTCTTAGTGCTCAAAGAAGCAACATACAGTTGCTTTGTGATCCACAGAAGCTGAGTATAAAGGAATGTTAGAGGCTGCAAAGGAAGTGATATGGTTAAAGACCTTGTTGAAGAGTTTTGGAACTGATCAGAGTACTCTAATTATTTTTGGAGACAATATGAGTTCATTATATTTGGCAGCTAACCCTGTCTTTCATGCCAGGACTAAGCATATAGAGATTCAATATCATTTCTTGAGGGAAAATGTACTAGATAAAGAGATTGAAGTGTTGTATACTCCAACAAAAGAACAAGTTGCAGATATGTTAACAAAAAGCTTGGATGGACCTAAGCTACAGAGATTCAAAGAGATGGCAGGACTGAAGAAGAATGGAATAATCAAAATTAGTGATTGAGGGGGAGCTATTGGAACAAGACAATCACAAATTGATGATTACAAAGAGCTTGAAGCAAGTCTATGATCAGATTGAAGTTCAAGAAGTCATTTGAGAAAGTGAAGAGATCTCAGAAGTGAAGCTTGTATACATATGTACATTACAGTTGGAAATTCTTGTAATTTGAGTATATATAATCCTTAGGATGATAAGGAGTAATATAATAGACATGGGATAAGTCTAGAACCATATGTATATAAGTCAATGATGTAAAGAAATACATGAGAGAGTCATTAGAAGACAAGTGTCATAGAGATAGATGTGAAGAGAGTTATCTTCAAGAAATAGCAATGACTATTTCGTAGATTTCTCTCAGTATGGTCATGTGGATTAGAAATCCTTTTGTACACATCTAATCTAGAAGCTAATGAAGCTATGTTCAAAGTTTCATGGTCTAATTCTTTTCATGCTGTGAGTATGATCAATAGGAACATGTGTATGTAAAGTCTTCAGGTAGATCTCTCAGAGTCGCGCACTTTTTTGTGTCAATGTTTTGCTTAGATCTCAGTGCACAGTGTAAAGTTTTTGATGAATGAGCATTCAAAATCTAAGTTAGAAGGTAAGGAAGGTATGCCTAAAAGCATTTAGCAAAATGGGATCTGTGCTATGAGAAATCAACCTTAGAAGTTACCTATGTCAAAGTCGCTTGTTTAGGAAGACAATTTCTGACATACTTTTGATCTTAAGGATAAAATTAAAGTTTTAATGACTCTTTTGAAGAACTAATGGTTGATATGATTGCGCAAAGGTAGTCTGGAGATATGTGCATCATTAGTTTGAAGAAATCTGAAGATATGTGCAGGTAATGAAGTCAATTTCTAAAGCAGACTTTTTGAAGAAGGAATTTCTTCACTTAGAGAAGTGATAATGAAAGTTTTGATAAATAAAGATAACATTTGTGTAAAGTTTGGTCCATAATTGATATAGAAGTGTTCTTAGATCAGTATAGATCAAACCTTTGGAGATTAAGAGATCTCCAACATTGTTAGGTACAAATCACAAAGCTACGTTAGGAGAAATTGATTAGATGCGATTCCCTTAACTTGAGAGAACTTTTTAGGTATCATCCCTCCAAGTTTTGAATTCAAATGCTTCTATATATACACTAAAAAAAAGTCGTGCTATAGTGCAGACTTTGGAGCTACATTCTGGTGAAGCATAGTTCAAACTCTATGCTACTTGTGAAGAACACATTGTGCTCATTCTTCCCAAGTCTCATGCTCATCTATATCATGTATCATATGTGCAATACAGATTGATCTTCAAGCTACTTCATGAAGTTATACTCATCTGCCATGTCAGGTTTACATTCATGCTTTCGATCAACTTCATTCTTTGTGTAGCATTTCTCTCTAATTTAGAAGACCCCAAGAACAAACATGAAGTATAGATACGTGATGATACAAGACACTCAATGGAGAAAGTAGGTAATGTCAAAACATCATATGGCAATATGAATCTTCTAAGCAAAGTGTTGTATGTACCTACAATAACCAAAAACTTGATAAGTGTTGGAGAAATTGTGGATAAAAGATTGTAGGTTAGGTTTACAAGACATGGAGCATATGTGGAAGATCCCAAGTAAGGATTTTGAAGGATTGCCAAGGGAGATAAGATAGGAAGAATCTTCACCTTTGAAGTGGAAGACACCAAGAACATAGCATTGTTTAGCTATGGACCTCAAACACTCTCTCAATTGGAGGTATGGCATAAAAGCCTTGTTCATAATGGTGAGAGAACCTTGAAACAAATTTGCAGAGATCAAAGTGTACTTGGATTTCCCCACATCACAAAATAACATATGATATACAAGTGTGGAGCTTGTCGATTTGGCAAAGCTCATAGACAACCTTTCAAGAGGAAAGGCTATATCCGTCAGAAGCTATTGGATCTTGTACACACAAATGTGTGAGGTCTAAGCAAAGAATCTTCTATTTTAGGTTCAAGATATTATGTATCTTTTATTGATGATTATAGTAGGTAGGTGATTCTGTACTTTGTGAAGCAAAAGGATGAGGTCTTGAATTGTTTCAAAAGGTATCTTGTGCTCTTGTAGAGAACCAAATAGGAAGATGTCTCAAGAGACTCAGATCAGATGGTGGTGGAGAATACTTCTCAATTGAATTTGATGCCTTCCTACAGTAAAGAGGCATCAAAAGAGAAGAAACAACTAGATACACACCTGAACTCAATGGAGTGGCTGAAAGAAGGAACAGAAGTATAGTAGAAATAGTCAGATCTATGTTAAATGAAAAGGGTCTACCTAATTATCTTTGGGTAGAGGTTGTATCTATAGCCATATACCTTATAAATAGACTTCCATCAGAGTCTTTAGATGCTATGACTCCCTATGAAGTGTGGAATGGAAGAAGGCCAAGCCTAGAGCATTGCAAAATCTTTGGATGTTTAGCTTATGCTCACATACCTTCTCAAGTAAGAGGGAATTTGGATCCCGAAGTAGAAAATTGTGTCTTCATTGGTTATGATCAAAATAAAAAAGGATACAGATTGTATACTCCCACTAACAAAGGTTTCATAGTTAGTAGGGATCTAGTCATTGATGAAAATAAATCTTGGTTTGATGATGCCAGGAAAGGGAAGCTACCTTATGACTTAGAAGAAGACTTTCCATCTCTTCCAATAAAGGAACTAAAGCATTTTGAAGATAGTGATTCTGAAGATGACTTGATAGACTTGGATAAATTGAAGCTATGGAAGAACAAAGGGAAAGCTAAGGTGAGAGACCTAGCTCAAGTCTCAGAAAGCTCTCTTCAACCAATTAGAAGGTCGATGAGAGAGAAGAAGAAACCAGAGAGGTATGGATTTGATACCTCCTTGGTCACAAAGCCTTCAATCTATATGGCTAGCGATCTCAACCATGAAGAACCTACATCTTATGAAGAAGCTCAAAGCAAGAAGGAGTGGAGAGAGGCAATGGATGAAGAAATGGAAGCTCTTATGGACAATGACACATGGGAACTTGTTCCAAACAAACCATCAGTGAAGGTAATTGGATCAAGGTGGATTTATAAAGTAAAAAGAAACTCAGATGGTAGTATTAATAGAATGAAGGCATTGCTGCATCTAGAAATTGGAAGCTATATCAACTAGATGTAAAAAATGCATTTCTCAATGGATGGATTTTAGAAGAAGTTTATATGGCACAACCACCTCGTTATGAAGATGCACATCATCCCAATTATGTGTGCAAATTGAAGAAGTCTTTGTATGGTTTGAAGCAAGCTCCAAGACCTTGGAATCAAAGGTTAGTGACCTACTTGCAAGACTAAGGTTTTAAAGCTATCAAAGCAAATACATCATTATTCATCAAGAGGAATGGGTCAGAGGTTATATATCTCTATGTATATGTTGATGACATTATAATTATAGCGAATGATATCAATGGAATTAAAGAGGTAAAGGCTGAAATGAAGGATGAATTCAAGATCAGTGATCTTGGACCTCTCACTTACTTTCTTGGATGTGAACTTGTCTATACAGATTTTGGTATCTATATCACTCAAAGGAAGTATGTGCATGACATGCTTACTAAGTTTGAAATGGAGAATACTAAGTGTGCAAGTATAGCCATAGAATTAAATCATAAGTTAAGCGCTTATGAAGGAGAACCTATTGAAGATATTACAAGCTATCAAATCTTGTTAGGAAGTTTGAACTATGCAACTCTCACAAGAGTGGACATATGCTATAGTGTTAGCATAATCAATCAATTCATGCACAAGTGAAGGAAGCCACACATGGAATCAACCAAGAGAGTGCTCAAATACTTGAAGGGTACCATCAATGAAGGGCTTTTCTACCCCTTCACATTAGAAATTGTTCTCAAACTTTACTCAGATTTAGATTGGCCTAGATCAAAGGATGATAGGAAGAGTACATCAGGATATTTGTCTTTTGCAGGTTCAAAGCTAATTTCATGGTCATCAAAGAAGCAACCAACTATGGCTTTATCATCTACTGAGTTGAATACAGAGGATTGGCCAATGCAACACAAGAAGCAATGTGGTTGAAATGTCTATACTTAGATTTGGGATTACATACCTTAACTTCTCACATCTTTGGTGATAATACTAGCTCACTTCACTTAGCAGGTAATCCAGTTTACCATGCTAGAACAAAGCATATTGAAGTCCACTATCACTATGTAAGATAGAAGTTGATAAGCAAGGACATTCAATTGTCCTATGTATCTACTAATCTGAATGGTGTTAAGTTAAGCAGATTCAAAGGCATGATTGGATTGCTAGAAATCAAGGAAGAATGAAGACTCAAGCATGCTAGGCTTGAGGGGGAGCTATTGATGCATTATCATCCAAGCCTAGTGCTTGATTACTTATTAGTGTAAAATTATTGTTTGTACTCTCAATGAGAGAAACCATAGATACAACCTCTTGTAATTGTTGAAATATAACTACATCAAAAGTAAATGTCAAAGGAGGATCCCATGACTATTGGTGCAAGTCAATCACCAATTGAAGTTTTGATGAAGAATCGAAGTCAAGGATTGAAGAAAAGATCAATTTATGAAGCATGAAGAAAGTACATGTTGAGAAGATGAAGACTTGTATACATATGTACATTAATTTAGAGTTACCTCACTTATACCTTTTGTATAGTCATAAGCTTGTACATATATGCCTATATATACAAGTAAAAAGTTGGGGCAAATATGAGAGAGTATGTGAATAGAAGAATTAGAAGTTGTAAGAGTCATTAGACACTTTAGAAGTGAGAAAGATCTCTCTCATCACTTAGATGTAAAACTTCTCAGAAAGGAAGAAAAGTTGCGCCTGATATTTCTGTGTGTACTCCTTCTGTGCTTAATCTTTTGTGAAATGCTTTTGTACAAGTCTAAGTCTATAGTTGCTTGACCTCTGTACAAGTTTGTGATCTTAATTGTGATGAGGCTAAGAGAATTCAGTGTAGAAATGTGAAGAAGTGAAGTTGTAGCAGGTGCAAAATTCGATGCTAATGTTTTTGTCAGTTCTCCTTCCACAGTGTAAAGTTTTGAGGAAGCAAGCACTCATTCTTTAAGTTGGAAGGTAATCTACCTATGGCTAAAAGCATTTGATTAAATGGGTTGTACTTTGGGAGAATCATGCTTTAGAAGTTGCAGGTGTCAAAGTCGACTATAAAGAACTACAATTGTAGACATAGAAGACTTGTTTAGATCATTTCTCAAGATCTACTGAGTCTTTTGAGATGATTTAACTTGGAGAAGGTATGCAATCTATAGGCGACACCTTGTGCAAAGGTTTATCAAAAACTTTACACATTTGATCAGTCAATGAGTAAGATATGTGCAGCAGACTTTCTGAGTATCAACTAACTTCATAGTTTGTTCAAGATCTTGATAATTGAGCATCGATCCTCCAAATTGGTAAAGGTTTTAAGTTATTCTTGATATAGAGGTGCTCTAACTTCAATGATAGCTTGTTCTTTTGGAGATTAACACTCTCCATCAGTGGTGTCAGAGTGGGAATCATCAAAATTGAAGAAAGGAGGACCTCGACTGCTACAATCATAAAGAATTGAACATTTGAAGATTCAAAAGGTGAAAGTTTGAAAGCAAAGGTTGAGAAGGAGGCCAGAAGATATCAAGAAGATCAAAAGGAACTTTATTCGAAGTAAAGGTAACCTTATTTCCCATAAAGGTTGAAGAATTTAATACACAGGTGAAGAAAGGATGGGAGATTCTCTTCAGATAGAGAAATTGGATAGAGAAAACTATCCAGCATGTTCAGTGAGGATGGAAGCTCATCTTACGAGCAAAGCCTTGATAGGTTACTGAAGAAGAAAAGCCACAACTCAAAGATCCTAGTGTTCCCACTAGGGATGAACTATCAAATTTGAAGACTTGGATGAAGAGAGATGCTCAAGCAAGGAGCATTATCTACATGGGAGTCAATGACTACTTGCTACCTCACATTAGAGGTCTTGAGAGTGCAAGTGATATATGGAATGCTTTGGAGGAGCATTTCCAAAACACTACAAAATCAAGGAAGGCATCTTTATGGGCAGAGTTTACCACATTCAAGAAGAAGGCTTCTCAATCCATCTCTGATTATGTAACAAGGATGAAGGATATTGCAGATGCATTAGGAGCAGTTGATGAAGATATTGAGGAGGATAAATTGGTAAGGCAAATCCTCACAGGTTTGAGAGGTGATGACAAATGGAAGCCATTCATTTTGTCTACTCAATTGTCACTAGATCATTTTACTCCCGATTTAAATCAGTTGCTAGGACACATGCTAACCTTTGAGCAGGATGTCAAAGGTGAAAGTGATAAGAGTGCAAGTCAAGCAATGTATTCAAAGGATAAGGAGAAGAATATCAAAGGGAAGCAACAAACAAATGAAGATGAAGGTACAACTAGCCAAGCTAACTTCCTAAGAGGAAGAGGAGGTGGCAAAGGTAGAGGAAGAGGCAGAAGTAATAAAGATGGAGTCAAAGCTTGCTGGATTTGTGGTAAGACAAATCACTTAGCTCATGATAGTTGGCATAATACTCAGAACAGTGGTGGATATAATCAGAACTTTAATTCAAGAGGAAGATGTGGCAGAAATCAAAGAGGTAATTTCATAGGTAGAAGTAATAGAGGTTACTTTGGAAGAAATGCAGGTAGAGGATTCCAAAGCCAATCCTACAAAAATACCTACTACAATTATGCTTCAGATCAGAAGGAGGATTCAACATTGATTATGAATGCAACTTGTGAAAGACAAAGTGAAGACCAAAGAATCTTCTACATTGACTCAGGGTGTAGCAATCACCTGAGTGGCATTGATGACTGATTTGGAGAATAAGGTAACCAATCATGTAGTTCAAACAGGTGACAATACAAAGCATAATGTGAAATCAATTGGATCAGTGAAGGCCAAGGATGGAAGTACTCTTTTGAGTAAGGTTTTGTATGTTCCTACAATTCCAAAGAATTTGATAAGTGTAGGGCAAATTGTTGAAAAAGGTTATGAAGTAAGGTTCACTAATGATGGATTTTTTGTGGAAGACCCTAGCAATGGGTATAAACAAATTGTTTCAGGGAAGAAAGAAGGAAGACTCTTCACATTGAAGATTGAAGGTAATGTTGGTCATGCCTTGTTTACTTATGGAGGACATAAGATCTTTGAGTTAGATCTTTGGCACAAAAGCAATCTTATTCCAAGCATGGTTTTATGTATTCATAGAAGCTTGAATTGGTACACACAGATGTGTGGGGACCATCAAAGGATTTCAGTATAAATGGTTCAAGATATTATGTGATTTATGTTGATGATGCTACCAGATGGATCACTATCTATGTGATCAAAGATAAGTCAGAGGTATTTAATACATTCAAACATTATCATGTGTATGCAGAAAGAATTACAGGTCAAAAGTTGAAGAGACTAAGGTCAAATGGAGGGGGAGAGTATTTTTCAAATGAATTCAATGATTACTTATGGAATGCAGGTATGAAAAAGGAAGTTACTTGCAGGTACTCTCCTCAACAAAATGGTGTAGTAGAAAGGAGGAATAGAACTCGTGTTGAGTTTGCAAGATCCATGATAAAGGAGAAAAATTGTCCCAATTATTTGTGGGCTGAGGCTGTAAATACAGCTACATATTTGGCCAATAGGTTACCATGTAAATCTTTGCAGGGTATGACACCAAATGAGGCATGGTGGGGTAAGAGACCTACCTTAGATCATTGCAAAGTATTTGGATGTTTGGCATATGCATATGTGCCATCTCATTTGAGGCACAAATTGGAACCTTAAGCTGAAAAGTATGTGTTCATTGGATATGATGATAAGCAGGTGGGATATAGGTAGTGGAGTCCATCAACAAAACACATTAGGGGAAAAAGTGAGCCTTGCATGGGCCTTGTAAGGATTCCTAATTTTTAGGGATTAAAATGCTTAATCTAGGTTATTAAAGGGATATAAAAAACCACTAGTGGTATTCTTGAATAAAATACTATTTAATATATTTTGTATTTGAATTTTCAAATGGAAATTTCTTGAGCCTTTGGATGCTTGAAATCCATGGCTTAGATTAATCTTAATGGGTCTCTAGAGAGAGAATGTCAGAGAGAATTTGTGGGATTTGGATCTTTCAAGCAGGCTTTTTCGCACATGCTCTGCACAAATCTGGGCCATATTGAGGTCAAATCAGACAGTAAAGCACATTTTGGGCTGATCCTGTTTTGGGGAGTGTTGTGGACGATTGGATTGAGCTCCAATCTAAGGATAGAGCGCAAATGGCGCTAATCCTTTTTTGGGCAGTGCCGCGGACCATCAGATCTCTTTTTCATCGAATGGCTGAGGACAAAAGGTGCCCTCATCCTAAGGGCCTTCAATCTAGTCCATTAGATCATCTATCTATCCAATGCTCCACAATGAAGGCGCCATTCATATCCGAAATTCAACACAGATTGTTCGATCGTGGGTCTAATCCAAGGGCATGCATTCAAAGGTGCCTTTTTCTTGCTTCCTCTAATCCTAGCCGTTGGATATCTTCCTAATCCAAGGGCCTATATGCAAGGATGCCTTGGCTTTTGCATTCAAAACCATTCCAATAAGCAAAACCATAGTTTCTAAGTGGTTTTCTCCTCTTTGACCACACAAAAACAAGGGAAGCCTATGGCTAGCCTATGTGATTAAGGGACTAGACTGTGGCCACCACCCTCTTCTCATTGGTCCATCCCTAATCACTCCTTAAGCTAAAAGGCCCATGCAGGGTTCACCTTTTTTCCTAATGAATTCCTTGTGTCTAAGGATGTTACATTTGATGAGCAAGGTACTTCGTATGCAGGGACAATCAATATTCATGCAGGTGATGAAGAAGTTGTGCATCAGAAAAAGGTAAATCAAAGGTTCAAATAATTGATGAAGAAGAGCATAATGAAGTATAGGTTGAAGTTGAAGAAGTGCCAAGGTTTGACCCAGAATGTGATGAACCAAAAACCTCAAGAAGTGGAGAATTTAGAAGGTCATCAAGACACAAATGGCAACCTACAAGGTATAGCTATGACACTTCTTTTTTGGCTACTAAAGATTATGCTTATATGGTAAAAGCAGATGAAGACCCTTCTACATATGAAGAGGCAAAAGGTAAGGAAAATTGGGAGAGAGCTATGCAGGAAGAGTATGATGCATTGATGGAGAATGAAACATGGGATTTGGTTCCTAAACCAAATAGTCAGAAGATCATTGGATGCAAATGGGTCTACAAGACAAAGAGGTATGCAGATGGAAGTGTGTCTAGATATAAAGATAGACTTGTTGTGAAAGGGTTTGCCCAGACATATGGTATAGATTATGATGAGACCTATAGTCCTGTGCCAAAGATGACAACCATCAGGACACTCATAGCTATTTCTGCATGTAAAGGTTGGAAATTATGTCAATTAGATGTGAAGAATGCTTTTCTAAATGGTTATATTTTAGATGATGTTTTCATGGAGCAACCACAAGGATTTAGAGATGAAAGATATCCAGATCATGTATGTAAGCTCAAGAGAGCTTTGTATGGTTTGAAGCAGAACCCAAGGGCATGGAATTATAGACTTGTGAAGTTCTTGAAGGAACTTGGTTTTCAAGTATCTAAAGCAGATAGCAGTTTGCTTGTCAAAGCGTGATGATGGGTTCATTTACATGTGCATATATGTTGATGATATAATTCTTACAGGTACAAATGAGAAAGGCATTCAAAGCCTAAAGAAGCAAATGGAGAAAGAGTTCAAGATTAGTGACTTGGGAGACGTGTCATATTTCTTGGGCATGGAGATCGCATACACTCAACATGGAGTGTATGTAACTCAAGAAAGGTATTTGAAGAATTTGTTGATCAAATTTAAAATGGAAGATTGCAGGGTAGCATCTACTCTAATGGAGGTGAATCACAAATTGAGAAGATATGGAGGAGAAGAATTCAAGGACATGAAGCTATATCAAAGTTTGGTTGGTAGTCTGATCTATGCTACATTAACTAGACCTGACTTATCATAAGGTAGTAGGAGTGTTGTCTCAATTCATGCATTGTCCTAGGAAAGAACATTGGGTTACAGGACAAAGGGTGTTGAGGTACATTAAGGGTACACTCAAAGAAGGTTTGTATTATGGTTTTACATCAGATACAAACATCAAGATATATAGTGATACAGATTGGGCAAGTAATCTTGATGATAGGAGATCAACATATGGATACTTTTGTTATGTGGGAGATAAGCTAATCTCTTGGTGTTCTAAGAAGCAACACACAGTTGCTTTATCATCTAGAGAGGCAGAGTACAAAGGTATGATTGAAGCTGCAAAGGAAGTCATATGGCTAAAGACTCTTATGAAGAGTTTTGACATCATTCAGAGTACACCCACTATTCATGGAGATAACATGAGTTCATTGTATCTAGCTGCTAACCCTATTTTTCATGCCAGGACTAAACATATTGAGATTCAATATCACTTTCTAGGAGAGAAGGTGATGGATAAGGAGATTGAAGTCATACATACTTCAACAAAAGATCAGATAGCTGATATGCTAACCAAAAGCTTGGATGGACCAAAGCTACAGAGATTCAAAGACATGGCAGGTATAAAGAAGATAGAGAAAAACTCAAT
Source organism: Ceratopteris richardii (assembly GCA_020310875.1). NCBI lineage: Eukaryota > Viridiplantae > Streptophyta > Polypodiopsida > Polypodiales > Pteridaceae > Ceratopteris > Ceratopteris richardii. The sequence goes on along the minus strand of CM035428.1, from coordinate 96,466,449 downwards.
TGATGATTGAGGAGGAGCTTGTAACGTTCCTCCAATCACTCAGAAAGAAAAGAAACATATTAGATCATATAATTGCTACTCACAAACTTGCGCAAAATAATCAAGAGAACAAAACCTTACAAAATAAAACTTATCTTATGAATCTCATGTTTTACAATTCCATATACAAGTAATGTCTTTTGGATGTATCCTCAACCTTCGTGATACAATAGCTTTCAAAAATATCTCCTTGGCAAAGCTTCGACCTCCCGACCACCCCCGAGCTATCACAATCTCATTCACACTCACACTCCCAATCACACTCTCACTCTCACTCTCACTCACAATCTCAATCTCATTCACATGATTACATATTTGTAACTGTAATCTCCATCATATTCTCAATCTTGGTCCCAATCTCATGTATCATTCTTCTTAATGTTGCATTATGAAAGAGGATTCCTTCAAAGTAATTTCTTCTCAATCTCAATATCTTCATCCTCATCATCCAACCTTCGATCTTCTACCTTCAAATCATCATTACTCTTGAAGTCCTTCAAAACATCTCATCCTAGAAATCTCATTAGTAGCATTATCTTCAACAAAAAGAGAAATCCCATTATCCATAAATATCAAGGAAAACATATGAAGCGTGGTGCTTAAAGCTATGAAGACATTTATGTAGAAACGTTCCAAAATCAATATACTTGATAACAAGTTGAAAGCTCCATGAGTCTATGGCTATCCACTAATCCAAACACGTTTACTCCTCCAATGTGAGTCTCTAAATGAACTCACGCCCAAATATGTGTAGTTTATGGCATATTGCCAATTGAGCCCTTTGAATTTTTACATGGATCCCCTAAAGTGGCATTCATGCAGGGAAAGAAAGATTGTGGTGTCTCTCAGAGGCTGGGAGCCCTGCATAAAGTGGAGGAGATTCTTCTACTAGCAACAAAACAATTGTTAGAAACTCAGATGAAGAGGAAGGAGGCACATGATCGAAATCTGTGGAACAACAACATAGAGCCAGGCATGTTAGTTCTTCTCCATAGACCTCATCTTCAAACACAAGTGAGAGGAAAATGGCTTCCACATTGGGAAGGACCTTATCGAGTTAAATCAATGCTGAATTGGGGTGCTGTGGAGTTAGAGACACTGAAAGGAGAGGCCTTGCCACTGGTCAACATATCAAGGCTCAAGGCCTACCATCAACACACTTGAAGAAGTATGGATCACCTGGAACTGCAAAATCTGTCCAGGTTGTACATAGCTTTCTCATCTCATTTTGTTCAGTTATAGTAGTTTTCTTTATCAATTTCATGCTATTTCCTGGAGTTTTTAGCAAACCTAGAAGGCAATTCATAACCTCTGCAAAAGCACAATTTCTGGGTATTTTTGGGAAATTTTTCCAGCATTTTTCTAGCATTTTTTATCCTTTTCCCGATGTCATTTTCTTGCCAAATAGGAGGAATAAAGGAAGCTCTCTGTGGTTTTGAGTAAGGAAATTGGGCCTAGCCCTGTAGAAAATTTTATGAGAAAGTTTTCCGATTTTTTTGGCAAATTTTTGGCATTTTTTTGGATTTTTTCTATCATTTTCTCTATTTTGGGGAAAAAAACCCCTGGATTTTTCGGGTTTGAGGGTTAAAAAAGAATCTCTCTCTCTCCCTCTCTCTCTCTCTCTCTCTCTCTCTCTCTCTCTCTCTCTCTCTCTCTCTCTCTCTCTCTCTCTCTCTCTCTCTCTCCCCCCCCCCCACCCCCCCTATTTAAACCCCACTCCACCTCTCCCTCTCACAACCGGGCGTGGCGTTTTCCAGGTATTTTTATTTTATTCATAATTTTTTATTTTATTTATTTTTTATTTTTATATATATTATATTATATTATATTTATTCTTAATTATTTATTCTTAATTTTTTATTTTTTATTTATTTAGTTATTTATTTATTTTATTTATTTAGTTATTTATTTTTTCTCCCCCTTGTATTTTATTATTTTATATAATTTCTTTTTCAGTCATTTTTCTTTTACATTTTTCTCTCTTCTTTTATATATTTATTTTATTTTTTAATTTTGGTTTCTTTTCCTTTCTTTATTTTCTCTTCCCTTCTTTTTTCTTATGTGTATACTTCAGTTTTTCATCATTACAAGTCCGGTTTTGGCGTTTTCAGAGCCATTTTTAGGGTATTCTACCGTGCTGAATCCGATTTTTGGGTTCCCTTCTCCAATTTAGGATGTCTCTTAGTTGTTTTACCATTTTCCAATTTCGTGTTGACTTCATAGCTACTTGCTCTCTATGTTGCAGCACTTAGTTGTGACCCACGTTCTTGCTCTGCATCTATGGCATCTTTCGCTCCCCAGTAGGATTCATCCATGGCTACCGAGGCATACTCGGAGCTTACTCCTTCCGCCTTGGCCTTCAGCCCTATCCATCTAGAGGTAGGCCTTCCTTTTCCTATGGCCTCGTCCCATTCCGCCCCTCTGGCCTCCACCCCCACTGTCCCTGTCCCTGGGGGTGGGGTGTAAGGTGGCTTCATAGCTACTTGCTCTCTGTGTTGCAGCACTCAGTTGTGACCCACGTTCTTGCTCTGCATCTATGGCATCTTCCGCTCCCCAGTAGGATTCATCCATGGCTACCGAGGCATACTCGGAGCTTACTCCTTTGGCCTTGGCCTTCAGCCCTATCCATTTAGAGGTAGGCCTTCCTTTTCCTATGGCCTCGTCCCATTCCGCCCCTCTGGCCTCCACCCCCACTGTTCCTGTCGCCACCTTACACCCCGCCCCCAGGGCCCACCCACCCTCTCTCCTCCCCATCACAGTCCACTCCGTCCCTCGCGCACCCGTTCCATGCCCTACTCCCCTTTCCACCCCTCCCCATTTCTAGGGTAGTCAGCCTTTTGCGGTTTCCCTTCCCTGCTTCTCCCTCTCTGGTTCCTCGCTGTATAGCCTCGGGACCCTCCCACCTGGTCTTCACCTTCCCGTTGCAGCTCCCCCAGCCGCGCCGACGCATTCTGCTAGTTCTAGTGGCCATCCCGGACGCAGCTCCGATAGCCATTCCACCTCTCCTGTTCCATGTCCACCGTCGTCATCCATCGTTGACCACAGGGTCTCATCTTCATCCCTATCCATTTACCTGCACTTAGCCTTGCCTCGGATCCCGCTCATCAATCTACTTCCCGAGGGATGCCTCCGTCAGGGTGGTCTTTGGCGACTAGCATCCCTCCTCTTATCCGAGGCTGAGGGCGCTGATATTCGCACAGCGCTTCTCGACTTCCCTCATTTTCCCTCCGGTTCGCTGACCCCTACGGTCGTAGCTGCAGGCATAGGTTCTAGCATCTCTTCGTTTCATGCTCCACCATCACTCTACTCGGGGTTATCTCACGGAGACCACAACATTCTGCATTTCATTATATGGCATTGAAGCCATGCCCACACAATACCACCTCGCCATCCTTCATTCGTTCATTTTCTTCTTCTTACTTCGTAGTCCCTCCTCGGACCTAGGATGTGTTGCGGGCCATGCAGCAGGACAGAGACCGAGATGAGACTGATGTTGCGACTCGCGCTCTTTTGGAGATCCGCCAGCGTGCGTCATTGGGCATTAGTGATAGTCCTGTGTGTCGGCTGGTCCACAGGGAGTGCAATCACCTTCGCAGGTACAGGAGCAGGATTGCTGCATGGACTGAGGAGGAAGCCATCATTCCACCCACCTCACCTGACTTACCTCCACCTCGTAGCGATGTTCCACCTGGGGAAGAGTCTCATTCTCCGGTGACACATTAGCCAGACACTCGTCACTCGTGCCTTTCCCCAGGCTCTAGGCATTCACAGTGGCAGATGTCGCAGGATGCGTTGCGGGCCATGCAGCAGGACAGAGACCGGTATCGAGATGAGGCTGATATTGCGACTCGTGCTCTTTTGGAGATCCGCCAGCGTGCGTCATTGGGCATTAGTGATAGTCCTGCGTGTCGGCTGGTCCATAGGGAGTGCGATCACCTTTGCAGGTACAGGAGCAGGATTGCTGCATGGACTGAGGAGGAAGCCATCATTCCACCCACCTCACCTGACTTACCTCCACCTCGTAGCGATGTTCCACCTGGGGAAGGGTCTCATTCTCCGATGACACATTAGCCAGACACTCGTCACTCGTGCCTTTCCCCAGGCTCTAGGCATTCATACCCCTTCGGTTTCCAATAGCATCATTTGTTCTGCCCTTGCCTCCTTTTGTTGTTGAGGCTCAGTTCGTAGGATGCATTTAGTTATCCTTTTGGTTCCCCAGCCATTCATTGGCTCATCATGTACTTTTTGCTAGGCTGCTCTTTGCCATTCATTGGCACTTCATGTACTTACCACTGGACAGAGGTTTCCTTGTATTTTTTTTGCTATTATATATGAGATTCTGGTTCTGTGTTAATTGTGTGTTCCTTGTGCATTCTCTGGTTGTTTGCTGGTCGTTTTGTTAATATGCCTGTGTACAGGTGGTCTCTCTATGGTTGTGAATTTCTTTAATTGCCACCCACCTCCTTATTTTCCCGACTCCCTCTTTTCATTTTTCCATTTTTCCATATTTTCCACGCCGCCCCTTCCCCCCACCAAACACCAACCCCCACTCCCCCACCTCTTCTAACACCATCCACATACATTTCCCATTCTAGTACATCTACAACTACATATCTTTCACTTTCTGCCCTGCCGTTCCTTCGTCCCCTTCCTCTATATATCTCACCAATTCACCCATTCTTTCACACTTCCTTCCTTATACATTCCGCAATAACTACACTGCTGTTATTCTCTGGTGCTTGTTCTGTGCTGCTCCTGGTGGACTTGGTGGCTGCTCAAGTGCCTTTTTGAAGTTTTGCAGCTCCATAATCGTGGTGTCCTCTCTGCTCAGCGTTTTGGCTGTAGCTCTCCGCGACAGAGAGCACATTAAGTGGTGGGCAACTGTTGATCCCATAAAAGTCATATTGGTCAAGGTCAATCGCAGTCAAAGTCAAAAGGTCAAATTCAAATGATCAAAGTCAAACTAGTCAAAGTCAACAAGGTCAAGGTCAAAGTCCATTTGTGCAAAGTCAAAGTGCTAAAGTGTAGATGTCAAAGTGCATAGGTAGTGCACAATAAATTGTCCACAAGGGTAAATTGGTGAAAGTGGTTTGCAGGTTGCAGAGGTATTTCTCTAATTTCCCTAAGGTTCAAAGTGTTTTTAAAAGTGTTTTGGAAGGTTCAGGTGAACCCTCTCTTATGTGCAAAAGTGAAGACTTAAAAAGGAAAATGTGAAGGTATGTGAAGCAGCAGCGTACGAAGAAGTGAAAGTAAGGCCCCCAAATTAAAATTTTTGGTTTTGGCCTAAAGTCACTACAGGACAAAATAGGCAATTGTTGGTTGCACTTGTGAGGACAATCTTGGGACATCAAAGTGAGCACCAAGATACTCTTGCAGTTAGGAGCGTACATGAATCGACACACTCAAATCAAGGCAAGGACTATTCTTGGACTAATCCAAAGTGTAAGCAAGAGGATAGTCTAAGTAAAGCAAGAGAGAGAAGTGCAAGAGTCACCACTGTGCGACGTAGAGAAGTGAAGTGCAAGGTGTGCATGGAGAGTGACTAAGGAAGTGTGCAGAGAGTGCTAAGCTATTCCCCCAAGGATCCCAAGGTCTCATTGTAGTGTGCGCGTGCCGACAGAAGGTGTCCAACCCTCCCCCTTATTGGAAGCGTGGTGCAAGGTGTGCACAAGTGCAGGCTTGGAGAAGGTGGAATGCAAGAGAATGAAGATTACGACCACACGTGCTTGAGAGATGACTCTCCTCCCAACCTTATGCCTGTATATATAGCTGCTTGAATTAATGCGGACCACAAATGTAACTAGAGTCCACAAGTGCATGTGCAATCTCCTCCACTCCTTTCATATCAACCACTAGAGTCCACTAGTGGTTGTTGTACTCACCTCTTGAGTTAAGTCCACTGGTCTCAAGTTAACTCACGTTAACTTGAGTTAGAAGGCTCTAGAGCTCTTTGGGCAAAACTCTCTCCCCATGCTCCCCATGGGGATTGAACCCAAGACCTCCTCCTTCACAACCATGAGACTTAACCACTAGGCTAAGTGGATCACTTGAATATGAGAGCACATGAACTTATGCTTAAGTCTATTCTTGAGATCTTTGGTCCTACAGACGAGTGACCAAACGGTATCCGATTTCAGATCTGTCTGAAGCCATCGGATCCCTAGATCATAGACTTACTTTATTACGTGGAGGTTTGGTGAAGAGGAGTCCGGCAGCAACAAGACTTCACAAGACTTTGGGTATTTGGTATTTTGTACTTGAGCACTCTGTGGGATTTTGCACAGAAGCATTTCAGTGTATTGTGCATCCCCATTGTAATTGTCTTATTATAATCAATCGGCAGAGGCTTCCAGTGTGTATTTTCTCTTCTTTCCTTTCCCTTTTCTCCTACAAACACTCAAATTCCTTCTTGTCCAAGAATCCCCCAACAAGCAATTATTCTTAACTTCTTCAAATGAATTTTTCTCTTCCTCTAGTGCTAAGAGTAAGAGACAAAACAAACATGGTATACAAATGGAAGTAGAGGCTTCCAGTGTGTATTCTCTCTTCTTTCCTTTCCCTTTTCTCCTACAAACACTCAAATTCCTTCTTGTCCAAGAATCCCCCAACAAGCAATTATTCTTAACTTCTTCAAATGAATTTTTCTCTTCCTCTAGTGCTCAGAGTAAGAGACAAAACAAACATGGTATACAAATGGAAGTGAATATAGAATCATGTTTTACCATCTCCTCATATCTCTGAATCAAAATTCTGTTTCAAATGACAGATATGATTGAATTCAACAACCTTTTGTCTGAATGATGAATTACCTTTCTAGAGTTACCTCTCTCGATACAAAATGTGAGCAAAAATTTCCAACCAACTTACAACACAAGATTGGCTGAAAACAAAACTGATGCTCTCCACATTTGTCTTCTTAGATGAGCTTTCTTGCCATGAAGGAGATCTCTCAAAATTATCTAGAAAAACCTCTAAATACTTGTTTTGATGTAGCCTTTATCTTTCAAATAATGAAAGTGTATAAAAGCACTCCTTGAATCCTTCAAATCTTTTCATAATTGCTCTTCTAAGATATGACCTGCAAATGATAATCTGATAGTAGAAATTGATACCTATGATTTGATGTTGATATGATTCCTTCATCTTCTCCAAGCAATCTTTCAATATTGACAAAACATGAACATACCACACTTAATCATACAAATGATGAGACAAAGATAGAGAGAGATTAGACAACATGTGTAAAGTGTTACGTAAGCCACTGCTTACTCATACTATCATCTATACAAATTTCAATTTACAATGTGGGTGTCAAAATCTCAACCACTCTATGTGAGCATAAATAGATGGAAGAGTGAATGTACAAATGTTACAAAAGTATACAGATGTATGGACATAAATTTGAATATATATGAGATGTGTGACCTCATAGGTTGTAGAAGAGTGAATATGAGTGACAGAAAGAGGAAGGATCAGTGTGAAACTGATAATCAACAAACCCTAATCTCGCTTTAGGCTATGGAAGACCCTAAGTCAGATCCGTGTGTGAAAGATCACATACTTACAAAAGTAGCAAAGAATGCTAACAAGTTTGCTGCCAGAAATCCTCAAACTCATATGAACATACCTTCTCAAACACCTCATCCAAATATGCATGATGCATACATGTACGGATTCTCCTTTAGATATGCCGAATAGGAATCCTCCTAATATGGATGCCACTGCCTCCATAAGGTCCAAGTAGTACCTGTGTGCATAAGGAGAATATGTACCTGAATTCTTAACATAAGATGCAAATCTTATGTTAACCTCCATCCAATGTCTTTGAAGTACACTGAAATCTTCATGTAGAAGACAATCTTCAAATACATTATATAGATGGCTGATCCACACCCCCAAGCTGCTGATAGGTAAGTCTTCTCCATAAGCAAGATTGTGAGCACACTCTTGTCCAAGAAGAACTCCATAGCTGCTCCTCAACATGTTCTTAGAGTGCACCATGGCTGCCCCATGGTGCTAGAGCACCACCTCTACTGAGGGACCAAAAACTGGTGTTGCCAATTGGTGTAGGATGATTTACAATGAGCCTATGGCTCTTCTTATATAGTTTTGAGTATACCCTCCAAAAGCACATAATAAAGCACTTACTATCGCAAAATCTACAATCGCTAAATCGTGTGTTATGCCATTCTCTCCATCTTCTAACAAAGCAAAAGCACAAAATATTTATTTGCAATTTGTGCATTGCGCCGTCCTGAAATCGACCCACACCAATGCAATAGGAGGCATTTGCTTTATCCACTGTGTTAGGCACTTTTTCTTGTAGAAGGAGTAATAAAAAGTTATAGACATGCTGTGATTTGGAGAAATTTTGACCATGGGATAATGTACTATATGACATTGTTTCCAACACATAGTGGATTGTCCCTTTGCTTGATGATAAAATGGAAGCTCTCTTTTCCTCCTCTATTACATTTGGCTTCTCCTCCTTGAACACCACATTGTGAATCGCCACGATCTTCTTAGCCTTAGGGTCATAAAGCTTATAAGTCTTCTTATCTTTGTTGTACCTTAAGAGATACATTTGATGCTTTTTGGTTGAAGCTTGTTTCTCTCCCTATCTGGAACATGCACATAACATTCACTTCCAAATACTTTGAAATGGGAAACAGATGGCATTTTACCAGTGTAGGTCTTTTCTCGAGTTTTACCATCAAGTGCCTTGGTGTAGCTTTGATTCAAGATCTACACAATAATGTTGAGAGCCTCTGTCCAAAATTCACTAGGCAAACCCGTTCCCTTCAACATGCACCTTGCCATCTCCATGATGGTTTGACTTCGATGTTTTGCAACACCGTTCTGTTGAGGGCTATGTGCCACTATGATTTGATGCTTGATTCCTTTACTCTTGCATAAATCTTCAAACTCTATTGATGTGAACTCACCACCACCATCTGTCTCGAATTTCTTCATCCTCTTCTCTATTTCAATTTCGACAAGTTGAAGCCATTCTTTAAACTAACTAAAAGCTTGAGCCTTATCACGAAGGAATTACACCCACATCTTCCTACTATAGCCATCGACAAGTAACAACATGAAGTAGGAAGATCCACCCAAGGCCTGTGTAGGTATTCTTTTGCATAAGTCAGCATGCACCAACTCTAGAGGATCGCTTGCCCTGTTCTTGCTTTCTTGTGGAAATGCCTTCCTCTGTTGCTTGCCCATCATGCAAGCTTCACATGGCTCCTTCATTTCTGCAATCGATGGTAGGTGTGCAACCATACCCCTGTGATGCATCTCCTTTAGTATAGGGTATCCAATGTGGCAGAATCTCTCATGCCATAGATTACTTGTGCTCACACTTGTGGCTGTAAGAGCACACAACTCATACAGGTTGTTCCTCCTTATGCCATTCCCAACAATGTTGTTATTATTGTCCATAATCTTAGCTCCTATTTTACTAAAAGATACTTGATGACCTTGCTTAGTTATAGAAGCTAATGAAAGTAGATTTCATTTGATTTGTGGAACATACAACACATTTGAAAGCTTTTTGACATCCCCATTAAAGTTAATGAAAGAAATCGTACCTTCACCCTTTGCAAGACATTTTGCATTATTGCCTACCTTTACTGTGATGGGTTCCTTTAGAGGATGTAAGGAACTATAAAGGTCTTTTTTGCTCATCATGTGACGAGATGCACCACTGTCCAATGCCCATGAGTCATCCGTTCCTGAATCTTCAGCCGGAGAGCATAACTCCTCTATCATAACAAATAATTCAAGCTCTATTTCTACTGTGTTGGAAAAATCCTTTCCCTTGCCACCTTTTGAAGAGCCATTTTTCTCTTCTACCTTCTTGATGTGAAAATCTTGGATTCTGTGTCCTTTCTTCTTATAGTGGAAACACTCTCCCTTGAACTTCTTTTTGTCATTCTTCTTTCTGTCTTCATCTTTTGAAGAGTCCACTTTGCCTCCTTTGGCATTTGCTATGAATGCAGCATCTCCTTTGCTGTCACCACTCCTTGCCTTGAGCTGGACCTCCTCCTCCATGAGTAAGGCACTAAATTCTTCAAATGTTAGTGGCTGAGGTCTAATTCGAGTATTGAGAGCAGTTACCAGACCATCAAAATTTGGTGGATAGATTCGAAGAGAATGTTGAGCTAGCTCTTCACTTGACTTTTGTACACCTGCTCATACTATTTGATCCCGTAGATTCTTTATCTGAGTGATAAACACCTCAGTAGTCTCCCCATCAACAAACCTTTCTACTTCCAGCTGATTCTCCAAGTTGTGAATCCGTTTCTAATTACAAGTTTCATATTGATTTCTCAATATGTTCCATGCTTCACAAGCCTTGGTAGTATGCTGAATGAGAGTTAGAACACTATCAGTAGTAGTACTTGTAACTAGAGCACAGAGTGCATCTGCATTTCTACGTTTCCAAGCACATAGAAGATCAACATCAAGAGGAATCATTCAACCAAGATTAGTTGGATCAGGTGTTTCTTGGGGCTCATGATCAGTCCCAAGAACAGTCTCTAGAAGCTCATATGAATCAAGGATAGAAGTAATTTTAAACTTCCATAGGGTGTAATTTATACCATCAAGTTTACATTCAGTGTAGACTGGTGGTCATATCCGCAACGTTGGGATGAGTGTCATCATTGCTGCTCTTGCTTGTGCACCACCTACTCTTGTTGACAAACCACCTTGATTCTCAGTTGTAGATGATGATGCGCCACTTGACATCATCTCTCTTTTGTCGTTGAGACCTGTGCAACCTCTGCGTTTTTGCTTCTGCACCACTCAGAGCCTCTTGAGCTCTGATACCATGTAAGAAAATAACAACACAGTGGAATAGACCAATAGACAGAGTTTAGAGAAAAATGCAGACAAAGATAGAGGCAAACTAAGAGATAGAGAACTCAGATTCTAAGATTGCCAAGAGTAATGTAGCTACAACAATGGTGTTGTCCACTCGTGCACTCCCAATGTGGAGCTTAGATGGCGATCTAGACAGGGCTTATTAGTGCGTAATGCTATATTAAAGCTCAACCTGGGCCATGCATATATAGCTTTTACAAGGCGATTCGGTATAGATAAACATCATCGAGAGATACAAAATAGTGAGCAAAATATACAATCTGAGAATATCTCAACGACCAAAAGTCCTTCCGTCTTGGCCCTATGGGCCGGGGGGATAGGCCCCTAAGACCCCGCAGAAGGGGGCAAGCCCCCCTCTCCACTCCCCCCATTAAGGTTCTATGGGGAAACCATGCGATGCCACAAGGATTTTATTTTTGCCTTGAATGGCAATCCAGTGGCTTGGAAGTTTATGCCCTACCTAACCCAATGGCTAGGCTCACAAAGATCATCTATAACCCTCAACGGTCACACATAAACCTCATCTAACTTGGAAGTTAGGGTTCCACAAATGTTTGGGCTCTCACAATGGCTTCTCCTCATAATGGGGGCCTTACAACTTAGAGAACCATGGATCATTTGTGGTCACTTGAGGGTGGAGTATTGAGTATATCTAATAGATCACACATGCACTTGTAGACTCTAGTCTCATTTGTGGTCGTCATTGATTTGAGTAGCTATATATAGAGGCATAAGATTGGGAGGAGAGTCATCCCTCCAGCAGTTGGTGGTCTTAATTGCCTAGTTTGTTGCACTACCAATATCGCACACTCTCATTTGGATTTTTTCATACTAGAGGCATGATAAAATAGGGTATCATGGATCACTGGTACTACTTGGTACTACTTTATGGGGATGGTGGGACATTGAACTATGCAGCATCGTTATCAACCAAAAAAACATGAATAACCTGCTAGTTTTCACATGGATGGGATTGTTCAAATTGGAACCCTCTAGAATTTATCTAGAGATACGAGTGATTAGAATCCCATACTCTTGTGACATCCAAGCCAAACATGTTAAGTTATAAGTAACTCACCTCTTTGGCCATGACGTTGCAATTATTCCAATGTAGATTTTATCTTTATTGATCCTTGACTATATACAAAAGCCACATATGTTTTTTTCTTTTAATGGTGTATAAGAGATTGAGTCCTTCAACAATCTACCTTGTTTATTATAAGAATATATTTTTACCCTCTTCCTCAAGACCAAGTTCACATGCACACACACAGACATGCTCATCCTTCCACTAAAATCCAAGCTTCTCTTTAATGACTACATATATAAATTTAAGGTACCAACATAAGGTCTTGGATGCTTACATAATCATCAAGCATATTTGAGAAAAATGATAGTTTCTTCAGAAGCATGAATGGATTCCTTCTCAGGTTTCCGTTCTTAAAGTAACATGATGGAAATTAAAAAAAGAAATCTAGAAATGGCTCTTTCTCCACTTCTAAAGTATCCCATTTTCTCAAAATGTATAAAAAGTCACCAATTTTTTTTCAAAATTTGACTATCAAACTGAGATGGAACACATGAGGGCATCTAATGTGCTAGCTTGTTTCATGAATGCCTTTGATTGAACATGACATCCGAGATGGAACACATGAGGGCATCTATCATCCTAACTTGTTTCATCTATGCCTTTGATTGAACATGACACTTATAGTACAGAAGGATGCTTTGTCTTTGAGAAATTATTGATGTCAACCTTAAAAGAATAAATGAAATGTGATGGGCTTTGTCTTTGAGATATTATTGATGTCAACCTTAAAAAGAATAAATGAAATGTGATGGGGACTGCAAGAAAGCATGTCAAGTGGCTTGGTGTGTTCACTTCAACCATTCCAAGATATGAGAAGGATGAGAATAGGAGACCTATGAAATATATCTTTTGATGTACTAGTGGGGAAAAGTTACTAGTGCTTCACTTGTTCCTTAGCAAAAAGAGAAGTGGGACTTGAATATGGGAACAAAGAATCTCAAAATTATTTTCTATATCATTGAGACATAAAAGAAAGGGTTTTATATGGTAACGTTATAGAAAAAATAAGGAAAAACATTCCACTGACTATGAATGTATCACATTCATGCAATAGCATGAGGTGATGGAGGTACCTTGAATGTGATAATTCACAATCCTGGCAATGGGGTCACTATAACCAAGAGGGCATCAACCAAGACTTGAGGTCATGGAGGTACCTTGAATGTGATAATTCACAATCTTGGAAATGGGATCACTGTAACCAAGAGGGCATCAACCATGTCTTTACAACAGAGGACATAATTGTTGTCAGGATCTTACTCACGCGCATACAGAGATTACGGACACAGAAAACACACAGAGAATAGACGCAACAAGAGACGAGACACAACGCAGTATTGGGTGCAATCTCCCCCCATGCACTTTGTTTCGACAGTCCACAGAGTGCATGTATTTATAGGACTTTTGATTACGTCGAAAATAGTGGTTACATGAGGGCGGCTTCGAAAAGCAGGCGTGAAACTAAAAGTTGGTAACTTTTACAGAAATCCATTACTTTAAATAATAGAAACTGCGGTCTACAACAACCCTTATTCTAACCATTACTTTTCTAACAATAGAACCTTCTACGCAAGTTTATTTACAAAATAAATAATAATTATTTGGATTATTGATGTCCGCCCTTTCACGCCTTGCACGCTCCTCACGAACCTTCAGCTGCTATATCAAAAACATCAAAAACATATTAATACATTTTAACAATGCCTTGTTCAATAATATTTAACATTTTAACAATGCCTTGTTCAATAATATACAACATGCCTCTCAGTTGACAAGCAACTGACCTCAGTTGATAAAAGAATTCAACACTCTAACAATTGTAATGGAGTGTTCAACATATTCCATATTACTGTTACAATCCAACAATGCATTGGCCAACATATTTCATGTTACAATCCAACAATGCATTGGCTATTCGATATTTCAATCCAACAATGCATTGGCCAACATATTCCATGTTACAGTTCAACAATGCATTGGCTATTCGATATTTCAATCCAACAATGCATTGGCTACTCCATATTTCAATCCAACAATGCATTGTTCAACATATTCCATAAGGTATAACATGCCCCTCAGTTGAACAAGCAACTGACCTCAGGTGATAAAAGAATAAACATGGATGGCCAATCACATGTTTCATCACTGAATAAAGAAAATAGGCATGTGCCATGTAAAAATACATGCATGGAAATGTTCATGGAGTTGTTACATTAATGTGTTTGTGTATGATATGCAGAAATTAAGTGGTCATAATGAGGTGTTAATTGTGTTTTATGTATCCATTGACATTCTTCAATAGAGTGATTTTTGTACTTAACCAAATATCGATGATATTGAGTACCTGTGCGTGTAGTAGTGACATCATGATCAATGATTTTCTCAGGAACTAAGATTTCAGATTGTTCTTCAATTAAAGGAGGATCATCAAGAAGTGGAGCAAGTGGTAAAGTTCCTTTAAAGGATTTAAGTAAGCTAATATGAAAAGAATTATGTATAGTCCAATGAGATGGAATATCTAATTGAAATGAATTATCATTAATTTTTTCTATAATGCGAAACGGTCCATAATAGCGTGGTGCAAGTTTAATTTTAGGATGCTGCAAAATATTTTTGAGACGTCTTTTAATTATTCGCAACCATACAAAATCATTTTCCCTGAATTCTTTGGCTAATCGTTTAGTATTGATAATACGTGTATATCGCTCTTGACTTTTCCTAATGTGCTCGTGAACATCATGAAGTATAGAAACGTGATCTTGAGCAATAGAATCAGCCATCGGAATGTCGGTTTGGGTGAGGGACATGGGAGTGGGAAGCTTTTTACCAAAAACTATTTCAAAAGGTGCACGACCAGTAGTGGTATGTGAAGTGTTATTGTAAGCAAATTGAAGCAATGGCAACTTTTCATCCCAGTTATTAGGATTATCTAATGAATAACAACGCAATAAATCAAGAATAGTACTATTTGTAGCCTCACTTTGTCCATTACTTTCAGGATGAAATGCAGAGCTAAAATCTATTTTAGAACCAAAATGTTGAAATAAGGCAACCCAAAAATGATTGCAAAACCTAACATCACGATCAGATAACATTACTTTAGGAAATCCATGATGTGGAAAAATGCATTTAATGAATAATTTTGCAGCTTGAGGTGCAGTCAAAGTTTTTCTACATGGAATGAAATATGCATATTTACTAAACCTATCAACTATTGTCCAATTCATATCATTATGTGATGAAGTGATAGGAAGACCTGTGATAAAATCCATAGAGATTTGTTCCCATGGTTCATTTGGAATAGGAAGGGGCATTAATAATCCAAATGGTTTACCATGATGACGTTTGACACGCTGACAGACAATGCATTGAGAAACATAATGTGCAATGTCTTTTTCCATGTGTGGCCAAAAGAAGAAATCTTTGCAAGCAGAAATGGTGCTTTGTATGCCTCTATGACCCATGTAAGATGGTTCATGCATTTCTTTAATGACAAAATCTTTAAAAGCTTGGGTTATGAACACAATCTATGTTGAAAATAGAGAAAACCATTATGAAATGTATAATGTTCATCAGATAAAGATGCAGCATTGTTGAAGTCATGCCATGCATGTGAAAAATACAAATCAGATGCATAAGTGGAAACCATATCTTGAAAAGAATGAATTTGAATGGCAGAAATATTATTCAAAACAACGGAATTCGAAGGAAAATGGCTAAGAGCATCAGCTACGACATTAGCTTTACCAGGTTGATATTGTATCATGGGTTGGAAATTTTGAATGAATGATGCCCATTTAAGATGTCTATCAGAGATTAAGGGCTGACTTAATAAATGCTTAATAGCCTGTTGATCGGTTTTGATTAATACTTCAGAGCCCATAAGATAGTGTTTCCAAATTCGCAAAGCATGCACAACTGCTAACAGTTCTTTATCATACGTACTATAATTCTGTTCTGAGGGTTTAAGCTTTCTACTCTCAAATGCAATGGGATGGTCATTTTGCATCAGAACAGCACCTATTCCTGAACCGCTAGCATCAGTAACAACATGAAAGGGTTGTGAGAAATCAGGTAATTGTAAAACAGGTGCATGTGAAAGTGCATGTTTAAGTTTGTCAAAGGACTGTTGTTGGGTAAATCCCCATGCAAATTTTATTTTCTTTTTCAACAACAAAGTAAGAGGCAATGCTAAATAAGAAAAATTTCGAACAAACTTCCTATAGAAACTAGCCAACCCAAGAAAAGAACGAACATCATTGACTGATTGTGGTGTAGGCCATTCTATGATAACTCTAATCTTTTTCGGATCCACATGCACACCTTCACTTGAAATAATATGTCCTAAATATTCTAGCTTACGCTGAAAGAAATAACTCTTTTCAGGATTAGCATAAAGTGTGTTTTCTCGTAACAAATGAAAAACTGTTTCAAGATGCTTTTCATGTTCACTATCATTCTTACTGTAAACAAGTATGTCATCAAAGAATACAAGAACAAAAGCTTGGTAATCAAGAAAAATATTATTCATCATTCGCGCAAATGTAGCAGGGGCATTAGTAAGTCCAAAGGGCATTACCATAAATTCATAATGGCCATTTTGAGTTCTAAATGCAGTCTTAAAAATATCACTTTGTGTCATACGAATCTGATGGTAACCCGATTTAAGATCAATTTTACTAAAAACACGAGCTCCTCGTAACTTATCTAAGAGATCATCTATTCGAGGAATAGGGTATCTATTCTTGATCGTGATCTTGTTAAGGGCTCTATAATCAATGCACATTCGATAAGTTTTATTCTTCTTCTCTACTAAGAGAACGGGTGCTCCAAATGGGGAAGAACTAGGCCTTATAAGTCCTTTTTGTAGTAGGTCTTTTACTTGATTTTCTATTTCCTTTTGATGTAATGGGCCATGTCTATAAGGTGCTTTATGAGGAGGAGAACTACCAGGGACTAAGTCTATGCTATGGTCAAGGATCCTCGAGATGGTGGTAGTTCAGAGGGATATTCAAACATAAAACAATCCTTATAAGTACTCATGAAAGGTTTATATGCATCTGAAAGTGTATGAGTATAATCATTGATGACATTAACAAAAACAATGCATGAGTTAAATCCTTTCCTAAATGCACGCTTTGCTTGAGTGTGACTAATCAATGGAAATGGCTGGAAATCATGCCGTGCAGACAAAGTAATGATTTGACCTTTGAAAACAAACTTAAAGGTATGAGTATGGTAGTCAATACGTGGGTTATAATGGTGACGAAAAGGCATACCTAGTATAACATCATAAGATTGCAAAGGTGCAATTAAAAATGTTCGTGAGTCAACATAAGGGCCTATGCTAATCGTAACATCTTGCACTTCTCGTGTTACATTATAACGACTACCTTGAAATGCAGCTTTCACTTTATACAAAGAAGGAAACGTTTGTAATTTAAGTTCTTGTACTAATAAATGTGAAATGAAGTCATGTGAACTACCATCGTCATGTAGAATTTTAACTAGTTTGTTATTTATTGTACCCTGCATGCAAAGAAGAGAGTGTAGAGAGATATCGTTACCCAAGGTACTTAAGTCCTTCTCCAGTGATTCCTCTGTCCAAACAGGAGGAATTTCTTCATTATAGACCTCCATGTTATGCAATCGAGCTGTAGCCTGTTTCATATGAAGAGGTGGCAATCTGTACCTTATTTTTGTATGTCCAAGTTTACCACAATTCCAGCAGGTGATTCGTGGTCGCTTCTGTTGGGCATTCACTGCTGAAGTTTGAAAGGTAGGTGGTTTGGTTGGTTGGAGAGATGAAGCAACGGGTGAAGTTGAGTAATTGGATTGTAGAGGTCGAGGAAAGCTAGGGTAAGATGGGGCATTAAAATTACGCTTCATAGGAAATGAAGGTTTAACAGGAAATGGTCGTGGACGTGGTTGTTGTAGACGGAGTGACTTGGTTATGGATTGGAATTCTTTTTCTGCATCATAAGCAAAAGATATAGCCTCGTTGAGGGTTGTAGGTCGTAGGGTGTGAAGCTTGGCTTGGATACCCACTTCCAAACCATCTTCGTATTTCTGCTGCAAGATATCCTCTGATACATCTTCAAGCATTCGTACAAGTAGTAAATTTTGCCAGAACCGCTATGTGTAGGTAGTAACCGCATCACCCTCCTTCCATGTAAGGGTCGTCCATGCACGTCGAACATGCAAATGGTATTGAGGAGGAAGAAATGAATCCTTCACGTTTTCTTGAAAAGCCTTCCAAGTTGTTGGACGCTCCGTACTGTGCCGCAGGACATTCCACCAGAGTTGTGCTTTACCTACTAAATAGTTAGTGGCAAATTTAACTTTTTCACTTTCAGCATACATTTCATCGGTATAAAAATCATCAAACTACGACAACCAAGAAAGTACTAAAGGCCCATCCTTTCGGCCATCAAATCGTAGAAACTGGTAGTTTCTATTACCAATCTTTGAATGAGTAACATCAGATTGGGCAGACACAATAGCTTTTACTACTCTCGTAAGGTTGTCTTCCTCAGCTTGCATCTTTTGGAGGATTTCATCACGTTGTTGGATCTTGTTCTGAGCTCCTTGAAGCTCATGCCACAAGAGCTCTAGTTGCTGTTCAAGTGTTGCCGCAGGTAGAGGTGAATTACTGTAATCCTCCATGGTGCTCTTGGACCCTTGCTCTCAACCTTGGTGTATTGAACCTTCTCGTTTGCAACCTTGGTGTCTCGATCCCGTGTTCTCAACCTTGCTTGGTGTCTTGAACACTCAATCAAGTGCCACCAAAATATGACCAAGGATTTCACCCTTGCAAGCTAGCTCATTGGAAAGTTCGTTCCGAGAGCTTTCCAACGGTATATTACACGCCTCAATCCGACCTACGGATTGAAAGTTACACTTGATTCTTTGTTGGGTCCATCCTGGAAATTGCCGCGAGCGCCTTGCACAAGTACCAAAGAAAGAGAGAGAGAGACTTGAGTACAACTCCAAGAGATGGTGGAGTGGTCAAAGTACTTCCCTTGAAAGTAGGAGGTTGTGGGTTCAAATCCTCCTACCTTAGGGACTCTAAACCTCTCTATTACCACTCAAAAATTAAAATTGTCTCGCGCGTAGCCAACGGCTGCCAATGGTCGCCAAGGGAGCCTTGGGTGCCAATGTTGCCAATGTATTGCCTAAGCTCTTTGCCTTAGTCGACGCCTTGGAGTAAGCCGAAGGAGAAGACGTAGGTGAAGGTTCTGGATCAGAAACAGAAGCCGAAACAGAAGCCGAAGCCGAAACAGGAACAGGAACAGGAAACGGAAACGGCGTAGGTGAAGACGTAGGTTCTGGTTCTGGATCAGAAACAGGAACAGGAACAGGAAACGGAAACGAAATCGGAATCAGAATCGCGAACAGAGAACAGAACCCTTTGTATTGACGCGTGCAGAGCTCTGATACCACTGTTGTCAGGATCTTACTCACGCGCATACAGAGATTACGGACACAAAAAACACACAGAGAATAGACGCAACAAGAGACGAGACACAACGCAGTATTGGGTGCAATCTCCCCCCATGCACTCTGTTTCGACAGTCCACAGAGTGCATGTATTTATAGGACTTTTGATTACGTCGAAAATAGTGGTTACATGAGGGCGGCTTCGAAAAGCAGGCGTGAAACTAAAAGTTGGTAACTTTTACAGAAAGCCATTACTTTAAATAATAGAAACTGCGGTCTACAACGACCCTTATTCTAACCATTACTTTTCTAACAATAGAACCTTCTATGCAGGTTTATTTACAAAATAAATAATAATTATTCGGATTATTGATGTTCGCCCTTTCACGCCTTGCACGCTCCTCACGAACCTTCAGCTGCTATATCAAAAACATCAAAAACATATTAATACATTTTAACAATGCCTTGTTCAATAATATTTAACATTTTAACAATGCCTTGTTCAATAATATACAACAATAATGCTATAGCATAATGACACAAGACACATGATCACACTCTAACATTTGTTTGTATATTCCTTTTCCATTGATATATGTAAAATTTTATGGTGTGGAAAAGCAAATTTGCTAGCATGGATAGAACTACATAATGCTATAGCATAATGACACAAGACACATGATCACACTCTAACATTTGTTTGTATATTCCTTTTCCATTGATATATGTAAAATTTTATGGTGTGGAAAAGCAAATTTGCTAGCATGGATAGAACTGAATGCTTGATAACTTTAGGTAGAGTGTCATGTCTCTTTAAAGATTCCAAGCATTTGATTGTCCCCTAGCTCCGACCCTACTAGGCACTCATCCTTTTCTTTGGTTTGGCAATTTGATTCCACATCATTGAGCCTACATTTCATAATTTATATAGAGAGAAAAAGAAGCTTCACTCTTCAACTTTACCTTTCAAGTAGTAGAGAGAGAAATAAGCTCCACTCTTCAACTTTATCTTTCAAGTAGTTTCTGAGTCTTCTCCTACTTTATTTCTTTTTTCTTGGGACTCCTCTCTCCTCTTCTACTTTATTTCTTTTCCATTGGCACTCCTCACTCCTCTTCTACTTTATTTCTTTCGCTTTGCTTTGGCACTATGCACACACTGAGGAGAAAAGAAAATCCACTTCATGCGTTTTACAAATAGATCATCAACAAAACTCTCAAAAACGATGTCCATACGTTTTAGAAGAAGAGAATACAGCGAATGGGTGTGACAGAATGTATAAAATAAAAAATTTAAGCTCTCAAAAGCTATAAAAATATGTCTGACATGACATCATGGAACCATAGGGTCCTCCATGGAAAGTGTGTTAAGATAGCCATCCAAGTTGCAATTTCAAAGTTAAAGTCCAGGGGAGTAGGCCTCGGCCGAACCTCCATTAAAAAAAAAAAGATTTCCATCCAAGTTGCTTTTTATGAGGCTTTTATACTCACTAAAACATGTGTTTGTATGTATGTATGTGTATTTTTATGAGATTTTTGCACTCATTATAGCATGTGCTTGAAAGATACTATTTTGGTGAAGCATTGGACACTAGATGGTAAGATAAAAGGGGGTGTATACATGATGTTTTGTTCGATTATTGGCCTTAGTAGTTTACACTACAACATCCAACACCTCATTGACAAGGGATCTCTAATTCAACTCCTGTACATGTGTTGGGAATTGAACTCACAACCTCCTAATGAGGAGTATGATGGGCTAACCACTTGCCCCAAAAGCCATGGTTTAGACTTCTTAATTCTCTCTCTTAAGGTGTGGTTCAACCATCTCCTACCAGGATTATATGACATTCCTTCCCCCTTAGATTGAGCATTGTCCTCAATGTTCACTTGTGGACCCTTCTATCTAACTTGGGCCGTTTTCCACGTTTGAGCACCTCCACTAGCCTCAAATTCCAGTGCATGAACTTATTTTGGACCCATCCAACCCTCTGTTGGTGCCCAAATGCCCATACACCTTCCTTCTTGGCCACTTTCAGACTCGCCCGTTGTCAATCGCTTCCCAAGTGCCCACCATAGAGGGTTCTTATCTCCATCTTGCCCAAGTTCCTCAACTAAGCTCTGATACCAATGTTGGGAATTGAAGTCACAACCTCCTAGTTACGAATATGATGGGCTAAACACTTGCCCCAAAAGCCATGGTCTAGGATTATCCCTAACCCTCTCTCTTAAGGCATGGTTCAACCATCTCCTACTAGGATTATGCAACAACAAGTCACACACAGATGAGCTCCAATAGTCCAATATTTGGTTGGGCTCACAAATGAGTTCCAATTTTATGTTTACTTAAGTTCATTTATGTTTCTCATGTACCCAAAACATCCTTGATGAGTCCAACATCATAACGTAGTTGGTTGGGCCTTTCACCTTCTTTGGGTGGGGTGAGAGTTCAACCCCTCGAGTAGCACTAGTTGAACATGTCTTCTCCTTTGTGGTGAGATGGAATGCTGCCCTTGGGGGACATCACTCATTGGCCTTCGGGCATTTTCAGTGGCCTTTGCCAATGGTAACTGGGAGATACACACGCATGCTATGACAACGTTTCAGTAGTTAAAACTAGTCTCCATGTCTCGGCTTAGGGTTATCCTTTTTTAGTTTTTATCCTTAGTGAGCCTTCGAGCTTTGTACAATTCTAATAGCTGCGAAGTGTTCTACCCCTACATGTGCAGGATCTGACGGGTTCGTGGGTACTTTGCAGTTCACTGTATAGTCGTACTTTCAATTAATCGTACTTTCAATTAATTCAAGCTTAAAGAGATGTAGATAGTAAGATCGAACTCCCCTTAAAAAAAATCCTTGATGAGAGAACTCTCCTTCAACTCCCCCATAATATATATTCATGCATGAGCGCTAATGGCTTTGGAATACAAGCACATGCGATATGATGAAAAAAGAAACCTAGTTGAGTTCCTTCATATAAAGCTGAGTTCATACTTAAGTGTCCGTTGACCTTCATACATGTTTCCATTTTTAAGTCCACCCTATTTTTGGGTGACCTCTTCTTCCAAACAAAACACTAGCTGAGTGGTAGGGTGCTACACTATATATACCAATGAAAGGCGAATGCCTAGAGGCTCAAAACTCTCCTGGTCCTTTTGATCCAACGCAATGGGGTGAAAGAATATCTCACTTCATCCAACAAGCCTGGCCAAAATTATTCCTTTACATTGTGCTGACGTGGATATTTGCAATCATACTCAGCTTTGTTGATGACGTGGCTTGCTGACTCGGACGTCATGTTTTGTTTACATCAGCTGTGGCTGGCGTGGACACTCAGATGGTACAATGGATTCCATACTGTTTTTTTTTTTTTTTAAATGGAGGTTCAGCCTTTAAAATGGATTCCATACTGTTAGAATTGCGGTCCAGCTGGCAAATAATGACTGGTGATGATAATCTGAGGCGACAAGAGCTGGCGCAGGATATTGCTGAGATGGCAGTCCGACAGGATAGCACGGACCATGGAAAACGCTAAACGCTCTTCAGATACCCAAGATCCCCCAGGCGGGAGAGCTCGTGAGTTTCTGTGGCTATGGCATGCCTGTCCAGACTATAGGCACAGCCACTTTCAATCGGAGCTAATGTGCTTTCTGCAGAGTTCTCGCGCATCTTCCTGCCGTCATTGCTGGCAGTTCCTCCTGTCGAACACAATTCTGCAACAGCGGGCTATGGCATCCATTCAACTTTGATGACTTCGAAGTTCGAATCTCTCGCGGCATTTCAATCATTTCCTTCAGGTATAAGATTTTTCCCGATTTATTGACATTTTTTAGACAATGTGATTGTGTTGGCTCTCGCTTCCGACTTCCTAGGCGAGAGAGACGGGAATCCTGGCCCATTCGATTATCGGTAGAAACTCTTTGGCTCCATTTTTCTCTTGGCTTTTGGAGATCCTAACTGTCTACTTCTATTTCAGTCATAGGGAAACGCGCGATCATACTCTGCTAGATTTTCCAGAACTCAGGGAACGGGGACATACTGGCAACAGAGAAACACTTTTTTTTTCTTTGTGCACTTCCGTTGCTCTCTTACTTCATCATTCTTCTTAGGGATTGCGATTCCCCGCTTTTTGATGTGATGACTACTGTCCAGTGATCGCTCTCTTTATTCAATTCATGGATAATATCTTAGTACAGTTTAAGCATTATCTCTAATGGTCTTTGCCGTCCCGTCAATGCATTTAGTTGTCGCGGCTTATCCCAATCGATTCTGATAGTTCTTCTTCACCATGCTTTGCGAGATTTCTTATTGAGACTTTAGCAAGATTGATCTTGAAGCACGTGCATGTACAGGGACCTGAAGACAAAGATGCAGGCAGGCAAGGTTCTAGATGAAGATAATGGCATGCATACGCAAGCGTTTCCAGCTCAAGTTCTTCCATGGTGGGGTGGAATTGGGCTATCGACAGGGCTTCCCGCAGTGTCTTCTAGCCCATCGAAGCAGATAACTGTGGAAAGCCATATTACTGTATTGGGTAACTCAGCGTCCTTACAATCTGGAGGATTTCCTGAAACCTTTTCCCGTTCGCAGATGCCAGGCCCACCTTTTGCTCAGAGCATGGATGATGGACAAGGTTCTTGCCTGCTTGCTGCACGCAGTACCTCGTGGCCTGCCTCAGGTTCCATCTCTTCTCCTAAGTTCCTCACTTGAGGATTTTGACTTTATTTTCTTGTGAACCGTGGCTGCTCTCTTCACATGCAACCTTCAGATGCAGCAAACTTGTTTTTCTTTTTCTTGTTAATTTTTTGTTCTGTTAGCATCAACTCGAGCGAGGTCGCAGGGGGGAGGGGTTCGTAGACAATGTAATGAGAATTTAGCATACATTCTTGTTCACTTACATTCTTGTCAGTGCGTGGACTGCATATCTCTCTTACATATGCTAGTGTCTTGCTGGGAAATTTAGCTCAGAATGATGGAAGTTGAGTTTGCAGAAGTGTAACAAATATTGAAACGTCATAGATCAGTTCATGCTTAGGGTTAGTTCCTAACTTGGCTTTGCTGCGAGTGACATAGATTCCGTCCATGTAAAATGCGCGGATATAAATTTGTCATCAATATGCAAAATTCGCATTGCGTTTTTTTTTAGTATTTGTGGCAAATATATCCTTGTTTTCAGCAGTCTTTGCAATGTTAAATTCCTGTAGCATGCGAGTTGAAAGAAAGTATCCCTTTGATGGCTCTGCATCGCAAAAATGTGGCTTTATTTGTTGTCTATATGATTCAAACATATTTTGGGCTCTTAAAACAGGTTATGAAGGTGAACAGCAGGTGATTGCAACGCCAGCTTCCCTGCCAGCTCCTGGATCTACTCCTATTATTCTGCAGTCTCAAGCTGAGTGCATGCTACCACACACACAGCTAGAACTTGGTCATTCTATGGTAAGAAGTTTGTCTTCTCATGACTGAGGTAGTCTGAAAGAGTTTATGATTTCAATCTAATGTTCATGTAGCTTTGGAGGGGACTCTAGGTAGTTTATTGTACAGGAAGTTAACATGGATGGTGTTGAAAACAGGTTCGAGCGGCATATCCCTATGCAGATCCCTTCTATAGTGGTTTCATGGCTTCATACAGTGCACAGACAACGGTAATAGCTGGATGGTATGCTTGAGTCTCATTACATTCTGGATTTCCTTTAAACTGATAATGCCTTGAAACAGGCCCAACCTTACCTTCTGGCATGTCAGCATGCCAGAATGCCATTGCCTTCAGAGATGACTGAAGAAGAGCCTGTGTATGTCAATGCCAAGCAATACAATGGAATTTTACGGAGACGTCAGTCGCGGGCCAAGGCTGAGTCAGAAAACAAGCTGGTTAGGACACGAAAGGTCCTTTATATTAACTTATACAGCCTTCACTTATTCGTTCAATCCACATATCATTCCTCTCTATGTTCTGTTTTCGTTGAAGATATCAATTTCTGGTTAAACATTGTAAATTGCATCTAAATCTGAAATTATTTGTGTGAAATATTATATATCAATTGCACCAGCCATATTTGCATGAATCAAGACATTTGCACGCTATGAGAAGGGCCAGAGGATGTGGTGGAAGGTTTCTTAACACAAAGAAAAAAGATGAGCCAAAGAGCAACTCTGGTAGCAATGTATCTTCTGAGGGCCAATCCTCTCAAGAAGGTACAGCGATTGAATCTCAAGAAACACAAGAGTTACCAGTGACAGGCAGTTTGTTGGAGGCGCAGAGTCAGGACTTCAACACTTTGCAGGGACTAACTAGCCACTTGATGGCAGGCATGAGTCAGTCAGCTATCGGTTCTAGTCCTGGTTATTGCCCTGGAATACTTGTTCAAAATCATGCGATCATGTCTTCAGGTGATTTGTGACTTGTACTTTTTCTTGGAAGCATAGCGTTTGATTTGCCGTCCTGAATTTTGAAATGGGGAATAGCTGAAATTTCTGGAGTGAAGTTAGCACGAGAACACTGGAATGAAGCAGGGGCTTCTCATTTGTTTCACCTTTAACATCAACAGTGCAACCCCTCTTTCTGTCTTTTGTCTTTTTTCTATCCCATAAAAGTCCATTCTCCTCCATTCTACTCCAGCTGACAATGCTTTCATGTGTGGATGAGCATGAAATTCAGTTTGCAAAGCTTCCTATTGGGAGTCCTATGTGTGTGAGAAAGCATGTATTCACCTTTGTTCTACACCCACTACGGGGCACTGATGATATTACTGGGAATGTTATAGTATTTCGGTCAAACACTAAGCATGATGGAGTGGATGGTTAGATAGTCTTGCTTGAGTTCCATGACTTGTAATTTCACTTCTCTTTTTGGTGGAATTTGGGTGTTACCTGGATGCATGCAGGTATACTATTTTATTATGATTACTGAAGCATGAAGTCTGAATGTGATGCATACAAGAATGATGAATGTCTCTGTTTGAAGAGGTGCGATCTAAAATTTGACAATTGTTTTCTTTTTTGCAGGTGTACACTTTGGGACATGAGAAACGAGCACTCCTTCAGTGCAATGAAGGCTAGAGCTGATGTTAGCTGTGGCCTTGTTTAGTCATTGAATGTGGACTCAGGCAATTCATTCTTGGCTTCATTCATGTGCTTCTTCATGAAGCTGCATGAGACAATTATCACCTCCTTTCGGAGAATCTAGTTTGCAATAGATATAGAGAAGTCTGGAGCTTGTTACTTGGCCCTTCTTTTTGCTGATTTCTGTTATTATTAGCTTGGAGTTTTTCTCTTGTCTGTGTGGCTTTCAATATTTTCGCTCATGGGACGTCTCAAGGTTGACAGTTTAGCTATTACTAGGTTGGATTTTTCCATTGATCCCTGTGGTATCATTTTCACTTTTGGCAATACACCCGTGTTCACAGGTGTTGATGATTCTTGTGATCCATACAGTTCCCTTTTTTGTTTAATGCGTATTTGCTGTATCTCAGTATTAACATCATGAAAATGTATTGCAAAACTTCATGTTGATTGATATTTAGAAGCTTCAGAAACACACGTTGAGGTGTGAATGTAAAATATTTACCAATTTGTCATATGATGAGGTTGATATATTTGTAGGTTTCATTACTAAGGGTGGCTGTCTTCTGTAACATATTATGGTGTGATAAGATTTATCATACAATCTAGATGTATTATTCTCTTTTGTATCGGTCATTGAAGACATTTTTTGGGGAACACTACTTGTAAAGTTCTCCATAATTGATGACTTATATCTAGCATTCAAGGACTTGTAATGATGCAAAGAGGCAATGAGATGTTTTATGAACTGTGGCTGAATACCCAAAAATGAAAATGTGTGATTGAATACAAACGTACATTTTCATTTTCAGTGCATGTAATGTAGTAATATGTATGTAGTTCAGGGAAGTTGATTGTTTAGTGTATGCAAACGAGGTATATTTGCAAGAAATCTTATGCAAGCTTTGTTGTAAATTATCGTTTGCTGTTTTACGTGATTTACTGCAGGATTATTTTGTGGTTTCAGAATGCCACTCACCTCGGTAATTGCTTATTGTGACTCATGTTGTAGTGTGTAGGCCTTTGAGTTTTATATGACTTTCTGTTCTTTTTTCTTGCCTTGTCTTTGTTTTCTTGTGCTTTTGCTGCATGTGACTTCGCTATCTTGTTTTCTTCATCTGTCTCTTTTTTGTCAGGGTGGATTCATATGATGCCAGCTGAAAATTTCTAGAAGAACTTGCATAATCGAAAATTCATTGTTGGTAGATCGCATTCATGTGCAAATGTGCACTTGTCAAGTAGCAACACATTCACATGTAGGTATGCAGACGACGCAAACAACACCAATGAAGAATGAAGAAGTATACAGCAAAATAACAGAACATAGTGCTAGAGACAGATCTTTAGTAGTATTGCGAACAACCTTCTCTTGTGCACCTTATTGTACATGTTTCAAAGTATCTGCAATTACAGGTGGGTTCCATTAGTGTGGAAATAGATTTTAACAAGAGAAAATGATAAAACTTCCATTGCTTTAACAAAAGTTACCATAAAAGAGGTTCTTATGCCTATCTGTGAAGTAGGTGCATGCATTTTTATTTAAAAATGAATTGAAAACATCACCACTTGATTGAACATAAGAATTCTTTTGTAAAAGTAGAAAAGAAAAAGACTGGAGTGATTATGCAATGTCCGTCTCTTCATGGTCTTAGACTTGCTTATCAATACAAAAACTATACTCTACCAAGCATCATGTGTATAATCTCACATTTATACATGTAGCAGATTACTATTTTGAGACAACTAGAATAAATAATACTTGATAGTTTCATAAATGATAATGTCTCCCTATTGAAAATTGATTGGACTCGGTTGAAATTAAAAATTAGATACATATGATCAATCACATGCCATATCATTGAATGATAATAAGTACGTTCCATGTAATGAGTAACTAGGTGCCTTCAGGTAGCCTTTCCTGGCATTGCCTTCGGGCAGTCTAACCTTGCTTTGTGGGATACGGGCATGGATACTATGCCTGTTCACTTGTGTAGATGTTCTCTCAATCACTTCAAGCAAGGGGAGATTAGGCCTTGATCGAATTTCCTCTAAACAAAAAAAGAAAAAAACATACGCATGGAATTTAAATATTGATTTTGCAAGGTGAATGATATGCAACAAGTGAGCATGATGTGATGCAAGTAACATCTTTTATATTCATTGAGATTCTTTTATAGTGTCTTTTATGTTTACTAAAGTTATATGACTTTAAGGATTCATCCATGTTATAGTTGCACCATAATTTAGTATTTTCAAAGTACTAAAATTTTAGAACTTGAGTAATGGTGGATTCTTAATAGGAGTCTCTATGAAAGGAGTTTCTTTGCATGATATTTGAAGAATCAGATGAAGTAAATAATTTATAGTCAATTTGATTTGAGTGTATTTTTAATATAGAAGGGTTTTCATTTTTTTGATTGTATGATCCAGGTGGTCTACAATGTATTATGTTAATTTTACTTTAGGACGATGCTTAATAGAGCAAAGTATTTGTTCAATTTTATGATGTCTAATATATTAAAGTATTTATAATATTTTCGTACCCATATTACATTAATTTCATTTAGTTTTGAGTTTCTTTTCTTATGAATGTTTTGTGTGTATCTTTCTTGATTTTGCATAATCCTTTTTTGAGCTTCTTGAAGTAAATCAATATGATTCTTTGCTACAAAATCAAGCATAAAAAGTGCCCATGTATAGGGAAACGGTTCACATCACAGAAGTGCAATAGTCTTTATTGAGATCTATTTACCCTTTCTATTTGGCAGATCATCACACATGATAAAGATCTCTATCTTATGATTGTTCTTATTCTGATCATCTTCACCTTCATTTTCTTCGTTTAGTCTCATTGATGTCTGCACGTCCTTTGCTTTTGGGTAATCCTCTTTGTGAGGAGTGATGGAAATGCTCAGAGATGAGGGTCTTGGCAAAAACCTGCTCTTGACCAGCCTAAGTAACTCCAAAGAAATTTAATAGACTCCCTAAGCATCTAATACATGCATTTAGATCACCATACTACTTATCACTCTCAAACTTTTATGTCAAAATAGATAACCTGTGTGTACAAATCGCTTTGAGAAAACCTTTTATTTATGGAAGAAAGTACTCAATATTTTACTTAGAGCTCGCAAGCTGGTAGAAATTGACCTGATACCTTGTACAAACTTTAAAATGAAGTGTTGAGTGAGCTATAAAGTTATTTTCTAAATTTGTAAGAACCATACTAAGAACAATGTGCATAAGAAGTCAGGGGGGTGATCCCAACCTTTGAAGTAAGATGAAGATACACGGACATAGTCACTTTGATTTGATTATAACTCAAGATGTAAAACTCCATTTTCTATGAAACTTTGTAGGAATACTTATCATAGTCCTAGTAGATAGTAAGTCCATACAAGTAGAGAAATAGCTTAGAGAAGTTGATAGACTTTACTCAAATGTATTGTAACAACAGACAAAGATCAATGAATCTATGAAATTGAGTTGTAGATGTATTGCTAATTGAGATATGATACAATGAGACAGTGGAGAACTTCTCTAGCTTCAAGAAAAGACTTGAATAACTCAAAATGAGTGTGATGATCATATCATTACACGGGACTAAAGTGACTAGTGTATATATACACTTTTGCTCATAACTATTGATTGATTCTACCTAAAAGTGATCCATAATTTTAGGACTTGATTTGAATTTCGAATTCAAATGAAGTTGTGGTATCTAGCTCCCAATGTGTCCACAAAATTATCTCCAAAAATCTCTTTCACTTTTGACAAAGATAAATCTTGACATTAACCCTTGAAGCTAATTAAATGTATGAAGAGAAATCTTGATGCATAAGTCAAGCACTTAGGTTTGCTTCGTACACCAAAAGATCCTCCTCAAGCCTAAGAGTATTGAGTTTTCAATTCATTGATATTTTTGGAAGTCCAATCATAGCTTTGAATCTATTTGATTTCACTCCTTCCAATGCTTTGATCATCATATATGCACATTGTTGTTGAGTAGATACATATGAGAGTTTAATTTCCTTGCTTGTGAATTTCCCCCTATCATAATTATAATGGACCTCAATATGTTTGGTCGTATCATGATAAATTGGAGTTTTTGCAAGGTGAAGAGAGCTTATGCTGTCCCCAAATATATGAGTAGAGGACATTATACCTAAATTTGAGTATAGAGTCTTAATCGGCATGGCTTCTTGAGTTGCATTTGCCAAAACTCTATTTTTTAGCTTCAATAGATGAAGGAGCAATAATGCGTTGCTTCTTGGACGACCATGAAATGAGTCTTGTACCTGCAAATGTAATATAATCAGAAGAACTCCTGTCGTCTTTTGATCCTACTCAATTTGCATCAAAGAATAGCTCTATATCTACATCATAGGTTTATGGATAAAATAAGCCTTCATTTATGGTTCCCTTTAGGTACTTGAGTATCCTCATAGTTGTTTCCATATGTGGTTTCCTAAGAGTATGGATGAATTGGCTCATAACACTTATATTATAACAAATGTCTACCCTAGTGAGTGTTGCATAATTCAAACTTCGTACCAAGCTTTGGTAGCTTGTTATATCTTGAATTAGCTCACCTTCATGAGCACTTAGCTTTGAATTTGGTTCCATGGGTGTACACGCAACCTTAGCATTCTCCATCTTGAACTTGGTTAGAATGTCCTTGATATATTTCTTTTGAGTGAGATACATGCCCTTCTCTGTGTACACTACTTCCAAGCCAAGGAAGTATGTGAGCTATCCTAGGTCATTAGTTTTGAATTCCTCCATCTGTAATTTGATCCTCCTGGTACCTTCAAGATCATTACCTATGAAGTTTTATATCAGCTACATATACACAAAGGTATATGACTTCTCCATGAGTAATCTTAATGAAGAGTGAAGAGGTGCTTTACTAACAATAAAACCCTTATCCTGCAAGTAAGTCACAAGTCTATGATTCTAAGATCTTGGAGCTTGCTTTAGTCCATATAGATCTTTCATCACGTTGCATACATGCTCAAGGAAGTATGAGTCTTCCAACCCAAGGGGTCAGGCCATATATACCTCTTCAGATATCCATCCATTCAAAAAGGCATTCTTCACATCCATTTGATAGATCTTCCAATTCTTTGTAGTTGCAATACTCATAAGCACTTTGATTGTTGGCATCTTTGCCACATGTGAGAAGGTCTCCTCATAGTTAGTTCCTTGGGTTTGACCATACCCTTTAGCCACAAGTCTAGCTTTATACCTATTGATGGTTCCATTAGGGTTCTTGTTCATTTTGTATATCCATCTAGATCCAATAATCTTCATAGTTGGAGTCTTGGGCACCAATTCCCAAGTGTGATTCTTATCCTTCAACTCTTGTATCTTGGTCTTGCCTTGGAGTTCCATGAATTGATTTCCTTCGGAGGAGTCCTTTGATCGTATTCAAAATCAACCTGAGAGTGTTGGAAAATCTTCTTCTAAGTCATATGGTAGCTTGGTCTTCTTGCAATAATTTTCAAATCATGATTTGTTCTCATCAAACACATCATCTCGATTGACTATAAACACTATATAGTCTGTAACCTTTTTGATTAAGGTCACAGCCTATAAAGACACATTTCACTACCTTAGGGTCTAATTTACCTCTAATTTGAGATGGTATGTGTGCATATGCAATGCACGCAAATATCCTGCAATGATCCAAGCTTGGTCTTCTTCCATTCCAAGATTCATAAGGAGTCATGCCATCAAAGTCTTTTGAGGGTGGTAGTGGATACTACCTCTACCCACAAATGATTTGGTAGCTTCTCATTCAACATGGACCTTTTTGCCTCAACAATGGTCCTATTCCTCCTCTCTTATACTCCATTCTATTCAAGTATGTACCTAGTAGTAATCTCTCTTTTGATTCCTCTATCTTGCAAGTAGGAGTCGAATTCATGGGAGAAGTATTTTCCCTCTCCATTAGATCTTAGTCTTTTTAGGTTTTTACTAGTTTGATTCTCCACAAGAGCTAAATACTTCTTAAAACATGATAATACTTCATCCTTATGGTTCATAAATTATAAAATAGTCCACCTGTGACAATCATTTTTAAATGGCATATAATACCTTGATCCTGAGATTGATGGGTCTTTGCTTTGTCCCCAAATGTCTATATGAACAAGATCTAGAAGATCTCCATGTATGTATACTTTGTTGGTGAATGGTTGTCTATGAGACTTTCCAAATTGGCATGCACTAAACTTGTATATCATGTGTTGCTTTGAGATATTGGGTAGTCCAAGTACACTTTAATCTCTATTGATTTGTTTGAGGGATCTCTCCCCAATGTGAGCTGACATCTTATGCCAAACATCTAGCTCTGATAAAGTTTGGGTGCCATAATTAAACAAATAAATGTTCTTGGTGTCTTGGAGTTCAAATATGAACAATCTACGTGTTTTCTCTCATTTTTGATTTCTTGAAACCTTGACATGGATCCTCTACATAGGTTGCATGCTTGGTGAATCTCATTTACAAACCTTTCTCTACAATCTAACCTACACTTATTAGGTTTTTAGTAATACTTGGCACATAGAGAACTAATCTCAATAGATTCATATTACCATTGGAAGTCTTCACATTCCCCATCTTCTCCAAAAGGTTCCTTGTTTCATCACCCATCTGAAACTCATGCTTATTCTTTGGATCTTCCAAGTTTGAGAGCAAGCATTAATAGGAATACAGGCGGTGTAGCGATAGTTGGCGTGACACAATTTTTTCATTTTGTGATTGTGCATTTTGTCACATTGATTGTCGAGTGCACACCATCAATTAGACGATGTTAATATCGATGCTATTTCTTAGGCTATTAGCGATGTTAATTCAAGCATCATATATGTGAGAGTCACATATGCGAAACATTCGAAGCGTACTATATGCAACACACAGTAATATTGCATATGTGATGGTTCAGAGGATTGCACATCACTTATGTGATGGTCACTTTTGACCAAAATAAAAACAATGCATGGCTCTTCGATCGTCATTTCACATGCATCTGATCAAAGAGTGATCCAACGTTCATATCTACACAACACATACGAGCTTGAGCTCTCTCTTTTTCTATCTTTCTATCTTCTACTCTCTGTCTCTCTCTCTCTCTCTCCCTCTTTCTCCCTATTTTTCTTTCAATCTCTCTATCTCAATCTCTCTCTCTCTCTCTCTCTCTTTATTGCAAGTTATTCAAGAAGTTCACCTAGCATAATATATGGCTAATATTGTAAGTACAATTTTCATTGTTTATATATAGGTTAAATTATTATTTTTTCATTAATTAACCTGCTCACACTTACACATTCACATGCACATATGCACATATACATGCACATGCATACTCACTCATGCACATATACATACACACACACATACACACATCAAAATACACATGCACATACACACAAATACACACACATACACATAGACATGCATATACACATATACACATACACGTACACGTACACGTACACGTACACGTACACGTACACGTACACGTACACGTACACGTACACGTACACGTACACGTACACGTACACGTACACGTACACGTACACACATATACACACACATACACGTACACATAAACATACACACATATACACACACATACACACACATACACATACACATACACATACACATACACATACACATACACATACACATACATATACACATACACATACACATACACATACACATACACATACACATACACATACACATACACATACACATACACATACACATACACATACACATACACATACACATACACATACACGTACACATACACATATGATGGAGAGTGTTAATCTCCAAAAGACAAGCTATCCTTGATGTTAGACCACCTCTATATCAAGAATAACTCAAAACCTTACTCAAATTTGGAAGACCAATTCTAACTCTCAAAATTTGTACTAACTGTGAAGAGAGTCACTACTCAGAAAAGTTTGCTGCACATTATTCACTCATTGGCTAATCAAATGTGTAAAGTTTTTGATAAAAATTTGCACAAGGT
This sequence comes from Ceratopteris richardii, assembly GCA_020310875.1. Lineage (NCBI taxonomy): Eukaryota > Viridiplantae > Streptophyta > Polypodiopsida > Polypodiales > Pteridaceae > Ceratopteris > Ceratopteris richardii. Next base: position 96,431,884 of record CM035428.1, on the reverse strand, counting down.
GTTGCTATAGATTGCACACCTTATCCAAGTTAAATCATCTCAAAAGATTCAGTAGATCTTGAGAAATGATTCAAACAATTCACCTATGTCTAAAAGTGTTCTTCAATATAGTCGACTTTGTCACTTGCAACTTCTAAAGCATGATTCTCCCAAAGTACAACCAATTTATTCAAATGTTTTTAGCCATAGGTAGCTTACCTTCCAACTTTCTTTAAGTGCTTGCTTGCTCAAAACTTTACACTATGAAAGGAGAACTGACCAAAACAGTAGCATCGAATTTTGCACCTGTTGACATTTACACATGTAAATGTTCCTACTCTCAATTCTCCGAGCCTGATCACAATTAGGATCTGAAAACTTGTACAAAGGTCAATCAACTATAGACTTAGACTTGTACAAAAGCATTTCACAAAAGATTAAACACAGAAGGAGTACTCATCAAAAGATCGGGCACAATTTTTCTTCTTCTCTGAAAAATTTTACATCTGGATGAGAGAGAGAGATCTGCGTCACTTCTAAATTGTCTAATGACTTCTAATTCTTCTTATCTCATACTCTCTCATCTTACCCCAACTTTTTTACTTGTATATATAGGCATATATGTACAAGCTCATGACCATACCAAAAGTATAAATGAGCTAACTACAAATTAATGTACATATGTATACAAGTCTTCATTTCTTGAACATGCTCTATCTTCAATCTTCAATTGTTGATATTTTCTTCATGCTTTGAATTCAATTCTTTATCCAAAACATCAATTGGTGATTGAATTGCACCAACAGCTCCCCCTCAATCATCAGTTGAGTTTTTCTCTATCTTTCTTATACCTGCCATGTCTTTAAATCTTTGTAGCTTTGGTCCATCCAAGCTTTTGGTTAGCACATCTGCAATCTGATCTTTTGTTGAAGTATGTATGACTTCAATCTCCTTATCAATCACCTTCTCTCTTAAGAAGTGATACTGAGTCTCAATGTGTTTAGTCCTTGCATGAAAAACAGGGTTAGCAGAGATACAATGAGCTCATATTATCTCCATGAATAGTGGGTGTAATCTGAATAATGTCAAAACTCTTCATGAGAGTCTTCAACCACATGAATTCCTATTCACCTTCAACCATACCTTTATACTTTGCCTCTATAGATGATAAAGCAACTGTGTGTTGCTTCTTAGAGCACCAAGAGATTAGTTTATCTCCCACATAACACAAGTATCCATATGTGATGTCCTATCATCAGGATTACCTGCCCAATCTGTATCACTATATATCTTGATATTTGTATATGATGTAAACCCATAATACAAACCTTCCTTAAGTTTACCCTTAATATATCTCAACACTCTTTGTCCTGCAATCCAATGTTCTTTGCTAGGACAATGCATGAATTGAGACAATACTCCAACTGCATATGACAAATTAGCCCTAGTTAATGTAGCATAGATAAGGCTACCAACCAGACTTTGATATAGCTTCATATCCTTGAATTCTTCTCCTCCATATCTGCTCAATTTGTGATTCACTTCCATTGGAGTAGGTGCCACCTTGTAATCATCCATTTTAAACTTGATCAACAAGTTCTTTAAATAACTTTCTTGAGTCACATACACTCCTTGTTGAGTATATGAGACCTCCATGCCCAAGAAATATGACAAGTCTCCCAAGTCACTAATCTTGAACTCTTTCTCCATTTGCTTCTTGAGGCTTTGAATTCCCTTCTCATCTGTACCTGTAAGGATTATATCATCAACATATATGCACATATAAATGAACCCATCATCACTTGCTTTGACAAGCAAACTACTATCAGCTTTAGATACTTGGAAACCAAGTTCCTTCAGGAACTTCACAAGTCTATAATTCCATGCCCTTGGGCCCTGCTTCAAACCATACAAAGCTCTCTTGAGCTTGCATACATATTCTGAATACCTATTATCTCTGAACCCTTGTGGTTGCTCCATGAAAACATCATCTGAAAAATAACCATTAAGAAAAGCATTCTTCACATCTAATTGACATAATCTCCAACCTTTACATGTAGCAATGGCTATGAGTGTCCTGATGGTTTTCATCTTTGCCACATGTCTATAGGTCTCATCATAATCTATACCATATGTCTGAGCATACCGCATCATACTCTTCGTGCATATCTTTCTCCCAATTTTCCTTACCTTTTGCCTCTTCATATGTATAAGGGTCTTCATCTGCTTTCACCATGTAAGCATAGTCTTTAGTAGTCAAAAAAGAAGTGTCATAGCTATACCTTGTAGGTTGCCATTTGTGTCTTGATGACCTTCTGAGTTCTCCACTTCTTGAAGTTTCTGATTCATCACATTCTGGATCAAACCTTGGCACCTCTTCAACTTCAACTTGTATTTCATTGTTCTCTTCTTCATCAAATATCTGAACCTTTGATTTACCTTTCTTCTGATTTAAAACTTTTTCATCACCTGCATGATTATTGATTGTACCTGCATACCAAGAACCTTGCCCATCAAATGTAACATCCTTTGATACAAGGAGTTCCTTTGTGGATGGACTCCACAACCTATATCTCATCTGCTTGTCATCATATCCAATGAACACATACTTTTCAGCTTTAGGTTCCAATTTATGCCTCAACTGAGATGGCACATATGCATAAGACAAACATCCAAACACTTTGCAATGATCTAAGGTAGGTCTCTTACCCCACCATGCCTCATATGGTGTCATACCCTGCAAAGCTTTACATGGTAACCTATTGACCAAATATGTAGCTGTATTTACAGCCTCAACCCACAAATAGTTTGGACAATTTTTCTCCCTCATCATTGATCTTACAAACTCAACAAGAGTTCTATTTCTCCTTTCTGCTATACCATTTTGTTGAGGAGAGTACCTGCAAGTAACTTCCCTTTTTATACCTGCATTCCATAAGTAATCATTGAACTCATTAGAGGAATACTCTCCCCCTCCATTTGACCTTAGTCTTTTCAAATTTTGACCTGTAATTCTTTCTGCATACACATGATAATGTTTGAATGTATTAAATAGCTCTGATTTATCTTTGATCACATAGATAGTGATCCACCTGGTAGCATCATCAACATAAATCACATAATATCTTGAACCATTTATACTAAAATCCTTTGACGGTCCCCACACATCTATGTGTACCAATTCAAGTTTCTCTGAATACATAAATCCATGCTTAGAATATGATTGCTTATGAGCATTACCTAATTGACATGCCTCACATCTGTATGTCATATGTTGACCTACAACATTAGGCAATCCAAGCACTAAACCATTGTTAACCATATGCTTAATACCTCTTTCATTGAAATGTCCAAGTCTTTAATGTCAAAGATCTAACTCAGAGATCTTATGTCCTCCATAAGTGAACAAGGCATGAACAACATTACCTTGAATCTTCAATGTGAAAATTCTTCCTTATTTCTTTTCTGAAACAATTTGTTTATACCCATTGCTAGGGTCTTCCACAAAAACTCCATCATTAGTGAACCTTGCTTCATAAACTTTTTCAACAATTTGTCCTACACTTATCAGATTCTTTAGAATTGTAGGAACATACAATACCTTACTCAAAAGAGTACTTCCATCCTTGGACTTCATTGATCCAATTGACTTCACATTGTGCTTTGTATTATCACCTGTTTGAACTACATGATTAGTTACCTTATTCTCCAAATCAGTCATCAAAGCTATATTACCACTCAGGTGATTGCTACACCCTGAGTCAATGTAGAAGACTCTTTGGTCTTCACTTTGCCTTTCACAAGTTGCATTCATAATCAAGGTTGAATCCTCCTTTTGATCTGAAGCATAATTGTAGTAGGTATTATTGTAGGATTGACTTTGGAATCCTCTATCTACATTTCTTTCAAAGTAACCTCTACTACCTCTACCTCTGAAATTACCTCTTTGGTTTCTACCACCTCTTCCTCTTGAATTAAAGTTCTGACTATATCCTCCATTCTTTTGATTATTATGCCAACAATCATGAGCTAAATGATTTGTCTTACCACAAATCCAGCAAGCTTTGGCTTCATCTTTATTACTTATGCCTCTTCCTCTACCTTTGCCACCTCCTCTTCCTCTTAGGAAGTTGGCTTGGCTAGTTGTACCTTCTTCTTCATTTGCTTGTTGCTTGCCTTTGCTATTATTCTTCTTATCCTTTGAATACATTTCTTGACCTGCACTCTTAGCACCATCACCTTTGACATCCTGGTCAAAAGTTAGCATGTGTACTAGCAACTGATTTAAATCAGGAGTGAAATGATCTAGTGACAATTCGGTAGACAAAATGAATGGCTTCCATTTCTCATCTCCTCTCAAACCTGTGAGGATTTGCCTTACCAACTTACTCCGCAATATCTTCATCAACTTCTCCTAATGCATTTGCAATGTCCTTCATCCTTGTTACATAATAAAAAATGGATTGAGAAGCCTTCTTCTTGAATGTGGTAAACTCTGCCCACAAAGATGCCTTCCTTGACTTTGTAGTGTTTTGAAAATGCTCTTGCAAAGCATTCCATATATCACTTGCACTTTCAAGACCTCTAATATGAGGTAGCAAGTAGTCATTGACTCCCATGTAGATAATGCTCCTTGCTTGAGCATCTCTCTTCATCCAAGTCTTCAAATCTGAGAGTTCATCCCTAGTTGGAACACTAGGATCTCTGAATAGTGGTTTTTCTTCTTCACCTATAATATAACCTATTAGATCTTTGCTCATGAGATGAGGTTCCATCCTCATTGACCATGCTGGATAGTTCTTTCTATCCAATTTCTCTATCTGAAGAGAATCTCCCATCCTGTATTAAATTCTTCAAACCTTATGAGGAATTAGTGTACCTTTACTTCGATTTCCTTTTGATCATCTTGATAGCTCCTAACCTCCTTCTCAAGCTTTCTCTTTAAGCTTTCACCTTTTGAGCCTTTAGATGATGATTTCTATATGACTGCAGCAATCGGGGTCCTCCTTTCTTATGATTCCTGCTTTGATACCACTGATGGAGAGTGTTAATCTCCAAAAGAAAAGCTATCCTTGATGTTATACTACCTCTATATCAAGAATAACTCAAAACCTTACTCAATTTTGGAAGACCAATTCCAAGTATCGAAATTTATACTAACTGTGAAGAGAGTCACTACTCAAAAAAGTCTACTGCACATTATTCACTCATTGACTAATCAAATGTTTAATGTTTTTGATAAACCTTTGCACAAGTGTCTCCTATAGATTGCACACTTTATACAAGTTAAACCGTCTCAAAAGACTCAGTAGATCTTGAGAAATGATTCAAACAACTCACCTATGTCTAAAACTGTTCTTCAGTATAGTCGACTTTGACACTTGAAACTTCTAAAGCATGGTTCTCCCAAAGTACAACCCGTTTATTCAAATGCTTTTAGACATAGGTAGCTTACCTTCCAAGTTAAAGAATGACTGCTTGCTTGCTCAAAACTTTACACTATGGAAGGAGAATTGACCAACACATTAGCATCAAATTTTGCACCTATTGCAACTTCACTTCTTCACATTTACACATGTAAATGTTCCTACTCTCATTTCTCTCAGCCTGATCACAACTAGGATCTGAAAACTTGTACATAGGTCAATCGACTATAGACTTAGACTTCTACAAAGGCATTTCACAAAAGATTGAACAGAGAAGGAGTACACACATACATACACACACACATACACAAACACACATACACATACACATACACATGCACATGCACATACACATACACATACACATACACATACACAAACACATACACATACACATACACATACACATACACATACACATACACATACACATACACATACACATACACATACACATACACATACACATACACATACACAATACACATACGCATACGCATACGCATACGCATACGCATACGCATACGCATACGCATACGCATACGCATACGCATACGCATACGCATACGCATACGCATACGCATACGCATACGCATACGCATACGCATACGCATACGCATACGCATACGCATACGCATACGCATACGCATACGCATACGCATACGCATACGCATACGCATACGCATACGCATACGCATACGCATACGCATACGCATACGCATACGCATACGCATACGCATACGCATACGCATACGCATACGCATACGCATACGCATACGCATACGCATACGCATACGCATACGCATACGCATACGCATACGCATACGCATACGCATACGCATACGCATACGCATACGCATACACACACACACACACACACACATACACACACACATACACACACACACACACACACACACATACACACACACACACAGACACACAGACACACACACACACATACACATACGCATACGCATACACATACACATACACATACACATACACATACACATACACATACACATACACATACACATACACATACACATACACATACACATACACATACACATA